>JAHDVE020011889.1:0-20490 GCA_022606495.2 Halesus radiatus
GAGATGGGACGAAAAAAAAACAAGAATGTGAATGAAAGTATGGATTTGAGTGCATGTGTAAATTTGTTACAACATATAAGTGATGTATGGATTCAAGTTGAGGCGAAAGAATACGATAAAAGAGGGAATAATTTTGGGTTTAACACGATTTTTGGCGACATGGATGAATATGGAGAAGTGGGAAAAGGTAGCGCGTTACCTCAATTACCGGAAGCTGTGGCATATATTGACGACGTAAGGGTGAATTGTTTAATCGACACAGGTAGCCAAGTTACATGCGTAGCGCAAGAATTTTGGGAATGTTATCTGAGCGATCAGATAAAATACCCAATAATGCCGGTCACAGCGATTCAAATTAAAGGAGCGATGGGACAGAAAAGCCAGAAAGTATCTAGGTTAGCGTTGGTACCATTACGTTTTGGAGATTTCATTTTAAATACACCATGTTTAATAATACCTAAACTTATTCGTACTATCATATTAGGAGTAAATTGGTTGGATAATTATTCTGCGGAGATTACATGCGGTGAGGCTCGAGGATTAATAATTATGACAGAATTTGGAAAAAAGGCAGTAGAAGTATTAAATTCAGGTGTGACAAGATTAGAACCATTGGTAGAAATTCATGATAAAAGTTTAAATAGCAACACTAAAGCCGTGAATATAATCGAAAGTACTTTAAATAACAAGGCGAACCTCATGTGTAGGATAGAGACTTTTGTTTCTAGTTTAAAATTAGATTTTGAAGAAAAAGTTAAATTAATAAAGATATTGGGAAAACATCAAAATGTATTCATTGATAGGCCAGGTTTAACTCATGCTTACACACACAAGATACAAATGATTGACGAGACCCCCTTTGTTAAGAGATCATATCCGGTACCCTTTGCTTACAGAGACAAGGTAGACGCTAAAATAAATGAGTTGGAATCTTTAGGAATAATCAGCAGGGAGGCTACGCAGTTTTCTAGCCCTCTGACGTTCACTATGAAGAAAGATGGCACCGTTAGAATTCTACTAGATGCGCGAGAGTTAAATACTAGGATGCAAGCTGAAATAGAAAAACCACCGTTAACAGCAGAGATAATACAAAGATTTTTTGGAGTTAAATACATAACAACAATTGATTTAAACAACGCGTATTTCCAGATACCACTAAGTAGCGACAGTCGTAAGTATACAGGCTTTGTATACAATGGAAAATCATTTGTTTATAGAGTTTTACCACAGGGGCTTAAAACGTCAGTTGGAAGTTTTTCACGTGGAATGGATATAATTTTGGGACCAGGGTTGCGTGAATTTTGCACGAACTATTTAGACGATTTAGTCATATTTACTTGCGGAGGTTTTGATGAACATTTACAGCATATAGGCCTTGTTTTAGAACGACTCGAAGCAGCTAACATGACGTGCAAATTAGAAAAGTGTCAGTTTTTATTTACCGAAGTGCGAATATTAGGTCATATTATCACACCGTATGGAGTTCAAATGGATAAAGAAAAAATTTCAGCGATTCAAAGTTTTCCGGCGCCAAAGAAAGTGAAGCAGGTTAGAGCATTTTTAGGACTGTGTAATTATTATCGTCGTTTTGCTAGTAGATATGGGGGAGAGACTAGAGTTTTATGTGATTTATTGCAAAAGAATCGAATTTGGAAGTGGACAGAGATTGAACAACAAGCGTTTGATAAGGTAAAATCACTATTCTTGGAATCAGTAATGTTACATCACCACGATCCCAACAGTACCTATTATTTACAAACTGACAGTTCAGGTTTCGCGATTGGAGCAGAATTATACCAATTAGATCAAGACGGCAATCATCACGTGATTGGGTTTGTCAGTAAGGGGTTGACAGGACCTGAGCTTAAATGGACAGTTTCAGAACAGGAGCTATATGCAATCATTTATTCACTACATAAATTCGAAACCTATTTAAGAGGAGTAAAATTGATAATTAGGACAGATCATCAGGCGTTGTCATTTCTAAAGACTTGGAAGATGTACAGTGGTCGAGTTACCAGATGGATCTTATATTTGAACCAGTTTAATTTCAAGGTAGAATACGTTAAGGGGAAAGAAAACATCGGACCAGATATATTATCTCGTTATTCACATGACGCTATCAACATTCAAGAAGAAAAAGTCGCTTGTCCAGAGGTAGCCTCGTTTGCGGTTGAGGGGAAACAATTAATCAGATCACACCTAGAGAAAATAAGTCTTTTACAGTGTCAGGATGAGTTTTTAGGCGAGATATTTAGACATTTGGATGGGAAAATTCTGGGACCACCAACTAAGATTGTCAGTAGATATTTGAAAAACTATAAGCTAGAGGATAGAACGCTATATTATACGACAGGAAGAAACAGGACTTTGTTAGCTATACCTCTTGATTTAACTAGTGAATTGATTAAACTCGTACATCTAGAGATCGGACATGCAGGAGGATTTAAGACTGGCTCAGCGCTAAATGATAGATATTTTTGGCCAGGAATGAGAAAACAGACAAAACAAATGATACGTGGGTGTCATCTTTGTCAAATGGCGAAACGAGAGAATAGACCTACGGTAGGACCGGGTAAGTCAATCATCACTCGAGAGGTCGGAGAGCTAATTATGGCAGATTTGTATGGACCATTACCACGAAGCATTGGCGGAGTACAATTTATTTTCGTAATTCAGGATACATTCAGTAGATTTATTAAATTATTCAAATTAAAAATAGCAAATACTAAGGCCGTATTAAACTGTGTTGAAAAATTTAATAAAACAATAAAAATAGAAGCCATTTTAACAGACAACGGGTCGCAATTTACATCGAAACAGTGGGATCGAACTTTAGAGAGGTTAGGTATAAAAATTCTGCATACATCAGTGCGTAATCCAGGACCCAATATTACTGAAAGAGTAAACAAAGAATTAGGACGTATCTTTCGGATATATTGCAATGAAAAACACACTAGATGGTCGATGTATCTTGACAATATAGAGCAGACATATAATAATACTATACATTGTACGACAGGATTTTCACCAAATGAGATAGCGTTTGGAAAACCACCGAAATATAGTTTAGATAAATACATGAGTAAGAACGTCATACCGAAAATAGCGATAGATGACATTAGATCAGCTGTACGGAGAAATCTTGTCAGCAGTGCCGCAAAGAGACAACAGTTTTACAACATAAACAAAAGATTAGTGATTTATGAGATCGGCACTTTAGTAAAACTAAAGAAGAATACGCAATCGAACTTATTAAAGAAAGAAATAAAAAAATTCGCACTATTATACGAAGGGCCCTACGTTATCGCTGCAGTACCGTATAGTAATACCTACACACTAGTGGATCCTAAAACGCGGGAGATTAGGGGAGATTATAGTGCCATTCATTTAGCGAGATACTACATGAACGAGACGAAAACAAAGGGAGTGGAAATTACCGACATGGATTGAGATAGAAAGTTAAAATTTAGGGAAATACGATGTTCAGTTATACTGTATTTAGAGAATAAGGAAATGTTAGATTAGAGATTGGAAAAAAAAAAAAAATTCTTTGTTTAGGTAAGAAAAGTTTTGTTATGTTATATTATCTTGATAAATTGTCTGGTTGAGATTAAAGTTTTAGGGGTATTCATTGCACCAATTCGCTAGGGATTTTAAAATTATATTGTGTTCGTAATAATTCAACGTTGAGGAAAGGAATTATGATTAGGGATCAAAATCTTGTGTTGATAATTGTTTAGGGGAGAAATCATGTTCACTTCATATTTTAGGTTATAGGATGTTTTGTAATAATGAATAAGAGATAGACTTAACATGGTATAATAGCATAGTTACTTAAAGAAAGCGAGATGAAGGAAAGATTTGTTTGAAGCGAAGGTGAAAAAAAAAAAAAAAAAAAAAAAAAAAAAAAAAAAAAAAAAAAAAAAAAAAAAAAAAAAAAAAAAAAAAAAAAAAAAACCCGCGGAATCAACACAATCCTTTTAATAAACCATAAAATGAGGGACCTACGTCACATTGGAAGGGGGTCATCTTATCACGCGTGCTTGGGGCGTGATCATTTTTTCAAAAAAAAAAAAAAAAATTAGTTTTGATAAAGCTTCAGAGAAAGGACTTTCCATCTTACATACCGATAATGGGTGTGGGCTTTAAGAATCACGCGGAAAAGAAAATTGAAAAAAAAAATGGAAATAAACTTATTTTAAAGGTTGTGCTGACGCAGTTAATAATGAAAGACAGGAGAAAAATGACTGGGAATTTATTTATTTTCACAAATAAATAAAATGCTGAAACAGTGTTAGGGAGCGTTTCGATCAATTTTCTTACGATGGACAGACATGAATAGCGGAAAATCTTTGCAGACGTTATGTAACTATGCTCTGAGGGGGGAGATATTCTGTGGAATATGAAACTGTACCGACTTACAGTAGCTTATCAATTAAGGATAGTTTAGTCATATTTATTTGCTACGGAGGTTGGGAGATGAAAACGGATTATAAAAGGGAGGGGGGAGGAATTTTCCCTAGAGGTTGTTCCAATTTTAGTTGCTAACCTTAGGAATAGGTTATCCACTATAACCGCAACAAGAGGGGGGCTGTAATGGTCTAACCATCATCCTTTTCTTTTAATAGAACCCTGGAAAATATTTTTTTTTATATGCATAACTTTCATGCTAGAAAAGCTTAAGGGAGCGACATCTATCGACTTGTGGAGAGTTTGATTACAGTGAATTATAATCCAATAATTTTGATTCATAAAACTCGTTGCAACATAAAACCACGAGATGGCAGTGAGAAGAAGGTGTTCCCTCTTATAAATAAACATCACAGGATTGGGTGAAATCAACGAAAAGTTACCAATCAAACGAGCGTTCTACATAAACAACAATTAGTGGTGACAGGACAAAGGAAATATTAATTATTTATGTGAATCGAAAGGGTTCAGATCAACGGCCTATAATATAAACATTTCACTAGCGGTCGAACAGGACGAGAAGAGGTCGTGAACTTTAAAGGAAACAATGGGAAATGCAGAGATGAATAACCATTGAAAATGGAAGTAGAAAGTAAAAATAATATGCAAAATGTTAATTACAAATAAAAAAACTACAAAGAAATGATTTATCTTGCACGGGAAAGGCGTGTTTGCATTAGAATTTAGACAGAAAGACGTGTCATGTAAGGCTAAGCGGAAAAACAACGAATTAGAGAAAATAATTCAGAGAACAATAGCTTCAGCAGATGAAAAAGGGAAGAAACAAGAATTATACAGTATGGAAACTTCGGCAAACTTAAGAGGCGATTTAGGCGGAGACTAATGTGAAATAGAAGTACAATTTTCTAATTTCAGGAACGTAGATAATTACAAGGGAGTGAAACTAGGCTGATTTTAGGTGATAAAAGGTATTAATTGAGTAGATTCGGGACATCAGATATTATGAAAATGTAGATGAGAAATGTATCAATCAATTATAAAATTTAAACTGAAGGAATTCAATAGAAATATTGAGATATATGGACTACTACTTTGAATATAGTTCGATACATTTAGGTAAAATTTTGAGGTTGTCAATGACTAATGTAAACAAGGCGACAAGAATTGTTTATCCAAGCGATCAGATGAACATGAAACTCGGGCAATAAAGAGATAAACGAACAATTAAAAATATACAGGGAAGATAGGAATATTTATTTAAGGAAAAGTAATAAAAAATAATGGGTTTTCGATTAACTCTGATTTATATCGGTTTTTTACAAAAGTAATGATTATTACCCATAGTAAACAATAATCTAATGTGATATTGAGTTAGAGTGGAATGGAGAAAGGGGAGTGGCCAGGAAAGAAGTGAACGAACTCATATCTACCAGGTTTGGGGTAGGTAAATCACAGGTAAAAACGCCAATAAATTAATACATAAAATTATTAAAGGTAGTGAAAAATCAATTAAGGATGATATCAATCGACCCGGATGAAAGTATAAGCAGACGACAGGTACATGCAAAAGGTGTAATACAGCTAGACCAGGAAGAAGCAGTGCAACACATTGAAAAATCATTCTGGAAAGGTATATTTATTAACTCAGGCAGGTGAGGTGGGGAAGAAATTATAAAGTGTTTACACCAATATTAGGATCAATTGAGAATTGCACGAAAATATGCGTTAATCGAATATTCACATGTTAGATCAGAGAAAAACCATGTTACCATCGGAAAATTCATAAATAAAAAGATATCGCATATCAAGATAACCAGGGACTAAGGGAATTTCTAAAATTGAACGATGTGAAGAAGGCGCTTCTTTAAATAAAATTCAATAATGACATAGTGGCTATAAATACGAGATACCCGAGTTCATAGGCGACCAAAGAATAAGCGATAGATAATATTTTCAGAAAAAAAAACATGAATCGAAATTTCCAATTCTATAATAAGGAACAGCAGGGCGATCTAGAGGAATGAACTAAATTCGATCCTGGCCGGAGTGAGGAAAAGTGATGGATTCAGAGGCGGGCCAGATTTTATCTAAATATTTACATTGAAGAATTACAGTCGAAATTAGTATTACTTACATATAGGTTTACGAGTTAATAGAGAACATAATTTAATGTAGGTATGGAATGGAGTTAAATCCTTTTGATTCTAAGCTAGGTATATAAGGCAATGTAATGAGGGAATATGGGATTAGTCGCGAATACGTCGGGCGAGAAAAAATTAAATTACGTGCTGGCCGATTTTAAGTAATTGTTTTGTTTTTGGACTTAGGAAGTTTCATTTGATTTGTTTCTTACAATTAAATAAAGTTTTAAATAAATTCTTTTAAATAGTTGTTGGATTGATTCAACAATAGTTTGATTTAATTCAATAATAGTTTTAAAAATATTGAAGTTAAAATTCATTATAATTAAGTTGATACTAAAAATTACTTCTGTGAATTAATTAAAATTGGTGGTTTTAAGTGAAATTATAATAATCGAAAGTGTTTATAAATAAAGTGATTGAATCGAAGTCTTCTAAAATTCATTATATTTAAGTGAAGTGATATAAAAAAAGTGACCCAGTAAATAAAGTGTTTTGTGTTCGAATTAATATTGTATTAAAATAAATTCTCTTGTTGATCTAATACAATAATAGTTTCATAAATAGTGAAATTTCCTAAAAATTAATAATACTTAAATTACGTTAAAGATTCTAAAAGTTGTAATTAAATTAATTTTCTCAAAACTGTTAGAGCAATGTGATAATAATAATAATTTAACAAATATTGAAAATTTCTAAAAATTAATAAAGTTATTTGTTTAAAGATTTTTAAAATTAGCTTCTGTGAATTAATTAAAATTGTTTAAATGAAATGTGATTTAATTCATATTTTGTGTTGAACTAAATTCATTACGAGTTTAAGAAAAATTAAATATAATTGCGTTTAAAATAATTTAGTGAAAGTTTAAAAACAGCTGAGTCTTAGTTTCATATAATTCATTTTTAATACCTAGCGTGGGATTAATTTCGTCAAAGAAAAATAATAAAGCTCTAAGATATTGCCAAGCGTTCGGTTTACGGATTTAATTAATAGTTAGTAAAGAGAATTACGTGAGTACAAAGAATAAAATAGGAAAATAAAACAACAAAAATTTAAATATTGTTTAATAATATCCGGATTGAGAGATCATTAAATTTGAAGAAATAGTACAAATCGGTAGATCACGAGTTGAAATTAGGAAACACTAGATTGTATTAAGTAAATATTTCTAACTTAGATTAAACATTCCAGGCAGGGACGTTCAATATTTTCTGAATCTTCATATTGGCGTGTATAACCCGTCTGGAAAAATTATGAATTTGTCGGAATTCAGGTGAGTCAAATTAATATACAAGTTTTCAGGATCCCGGGGAAAGCGAGGATGGAGATATGAATTATATTTCTAATGACTTATAAGTACATGTATTGTATGTGTGTATATGTAAATATGTATATATATATATTTATATTTAATGTTTAATATATAGGTCAATACTATACGACCGTTATCTATCATGAGTGAATGTTTTGTATACGTGATCAAAGCCGTTCTAATCAAATATTTGAGTTCAAATACATTTTATGATACCCAGCGGGTACATCTTCCTTTATGAGATATTTTACGATAAATCTTTCCTTTCGCATTGAATTATAATTAAACTAGTACTATAGATAATTCAATTGTCTCACTCATTACCAGCACTTGACTTTTAAATATTCAAAAATACCTATTTTTTCCATAAATACATTTAAGTATTTATAAAAATTTCCGGTAGATACCTACCTGTATAATTGTCTTTATCGAGTAAATTCATAGTCAACAACTTCAGAACATCTTTTATAGGTATTTCACTGTGTAGTGAAATAACTTCGGCTAAAGACTTGGCCTTTACTAAGAGAATGTATGTGTGTATAGGTATATATATAAATGAAATGTATAATGTATCTATCAAATCTATATGGCCGTTATCTATTTTATCTTTATTTATATTTAATGTTTAATATGTATATATATATAAAACCAATTATTATATTTATGTATATCTCCTATAAAAACAATTTATTTTATTAATATATATATTTTCCTAACATATAAATTCAAAACTAACGTTACTAAAATTACCAACAACCCAAACGATTTTATTAATTCAAAGATCGTTATCATTCTAAAACAAACCAATGAATCCTAATTGTTATGCTTCCTGACGGGGGGTCTCTGACACTTAATAACTGTCGCATATCTCAATGACACACTTCCTCGACTGTTATTAAAACTAGGTCAACATTCCAAACCACACCCTTCTTTTATCGAAGTATGTAGATACGTATAAGTATGTATATATATATTCGAATTTCAGTACATCTTACGAAGAATAAGTACCTTAACAAACGTCGACATTTAATTGAAAATAACTATCATCTTTTGCGATGAATTATCATCTTTTAGAAATCACGTATTTGTAGTTTACGTACATACATAATTTTATAGCGCCATTTTCATAGAAAGATTCAATTCAAAGGCGCTCCACACCCGTTCGAACATATTGATGAATTCAACAGAACAAACAAAAACCCACATTATTAAAAATATCAAAATAAGCATAATCATTCGTCGACAATACGTTCCCAAATTATGTTATAAAATTAATTTTATCTTCGACTTAGGTTTTCAAGGTTCAGGCCTTGCAAATTTTGGGCTTTTGGAGTCCTACCTTTTCTCCAAACAAAAATCAATCTACAGTTAAATTCAAACTACATGAGATAGCAGGGTCTCATTAAACCAACCTGTCAACCAAACCGAAAGTAATCTATTATATATATTGTATTATCACTTTTACGTATATTCTTATGTAATATGTCTGAATATCTGGCACAGATTCACGACCTGTGTTGGAGATGTCAGATCCACAATTTTCTGGGAAAACTGGAGTATTGTGGATTATAAAAACTAGTATTGTTTACATATATTTATAATTTGTACCTATCGATTGGGCAGAAATAATTGCTGATTTAAGCGTGGTTATCTCTGAACTTTTGATGCGAGGGACGGCCTTTCAACCCGGACTTTGCAAAAATTCGCAAGTATATAATGTTGTTTGACGAGGGGACGGAACCGGTTTGATCTCCTTTAAATGTAACTGTCTGGAGGACGGGAATTCGGAGGGTCTCGGACCCATGGATAAGGAAGGTGCTCTTTCAGTCGCGGTACAGGGGATGACCAATAGCGCACGAACTGAAAATTGAAGAGGTTACGTATACCGTTTGGTCGGGCTGTATGTCTGTGAAGAGAGAGTTACTGACCGGAAACGTGGTCATCTGAGTACTTTAGGGGTTGGTCTGGAGCCGAATTGCAGCAAAACAAACCGTATTCGATCTCTCGTCATAACAAAAGCTGTGTAAACTAAAAACCTAATCATGTAATTTTCCCAAATTTAGGAGAGGATGGAGATGGCGCCAAAACAAGTAAAACTGTACCTTTTAACCATGAAATTCATTGAAACTAACCCATGTAGAATAACACTTAGTACGATGAGGAAAGACGATAATACTGTGATCATTACATTTATGTATACCAAATTTAAAATTGAAACTACGTCGTATTATATAGATCAGGAATAGTGCAATTAGTATAGCCCAGAAGCTAAGTTTTCCCATTAAAACTCACGATAGAAGAAAAAATAGAAAATTTAGGGGTAAAGTTAGGAAAATGCTAGTCTTCCTATAGGAAATTAACGTAGATTGCATAGTAGGATAATAATAGAGAGTTCAGAACATTAAAGTCTAAGATAGGAATGTTAGGAATACGAATTCTGTCAATGGTATGCGAGAGTCTGCCTACGCTACAAAGAATAGGGGTTACCACAAATAAGGCCTTGTTTTTCCAATAGTCTGAAACAAAAAACAACACAACGTAGACTCGCGAAAAGCTTGGCAAAAATTGACCACATTGGAGTGCAAAAATACCGTGAAAATTAAGAAAATCGGAAACACTCGAATGTTAGCATAGGGCTAGACGTTACACGCTGGCCAAGGAGGAGAAAAAACCTCAAATTGAAAGGAAAACTACAAAGAGTTTTCCAATCACATTAGTTAGGAAAATTTAAGGCAGCAGTAGAGGAGTCATCTTAAATCGGTGGCGCGAACGAAAGTCTATTGCTAAATTAAATCATAAACGAAGGAAGGACGGGCCATCACATCTTTAAAGCCTAGTGGGGGGGGGGGGGGCCATCTCAGTAACACCTTCAGAGGACGTAATATATTATTATTAAATATTAGTATCTTGTTGCAGTCACACGCATATTTCGATTTTAATTAAAATATTTGCAGCATTCAGTTTTACTAAAGATAATATCGTAAAAATGCATCGCAAATAAGCACTCCACCTAACTTAGTCGTGGGATGGTTCATCCAACTCCGTAATTAACTACTTCGACAATAACCTTATGGTCAAATTAATGTCTTGATGTGACGGTTTTCATTGCAATTTACAAACTCATCAACGATTATCTTGAAAATATAGTAATCTTAACTGTGACGTGAAAAAGAGAGCATAAACGTACACTTCTCGAGTCAGATAGTTTTCTGAAATTTAAACCCCAGCTCATACGATCGCTATCTCAGATCAGTTTTCAGGGTCAAAACCGGAATAACAGACTTAAATTGTTTAATTGTAGAATTATAAAAATCTTGTACCTTTAGTGCAGTTTTCAGTGTTTTTAACCTTTGAAGGGGGGAGTGATTTAATGGCAGTTTTTGTATTACGGAATTAACGTATTTGACATGCGCGCTAACCATATTCCCGTGAAAAGCAATTCAGTAGTAGCGGTACTAAATCGTCAATAAAAAAAAGTACCACCATGTGCGGGCTCGAAGTAAGGCCTACGAATATGCGGGTAGTGTTCTGGGATCGGAATCCCGTTTGATACACAACCTTACAAAAATTAAAAAAAAGTGTATGGTCACATGTGGAGCTAAGTAGCTCAATTATATACAATTGAACAGGTAAATTACCTATGTTTCTTGTACACTTTAGATAAATATATAATAATAAACAAACCGGCAATATTTGCTAAAGTTTTCAACGTACAAGATTTAATAGAAAAAACCCGTTAATGTTATCTTATTTTTGTTTATCATCGTAATTTTTTACTCTCTGTACTGGCCTTTATAATTATAAAAAAAACTATATAGGCGCCAACCGTAAATTAACATAGTTTGATAAATACTACATATTGTAAATAATTACTCCTTAAAACGGGTTGCAACTAATGTGGCGTGTGTCTACCACTTTTCAAGACTAATAATATTTTATGAAGAATACACTAGATGTTCCCTCACTACTAACAAACAATATTGCATGATAAATTAAGTATGTACACTGATATACATATTTGACACCTACCTATTATTACAAGAAAATCCGTATTGATTCGTTTATGCCAGGGGTTACCCGTATAGTTTTGTGGCCTATATTTAATATTCGGCAAAAAGTTACGGTTATCAACATTTTTTCCAATGAAAAATATTAAATTCATCATAAAAAAAACAACATATTAATTTTTTTTTTGTTATTAATCTTGTATAAATACAAAAAAATATATATCTTCTTAATTTATTTCAGATTTAAAAATTATCAGTATTACGAAGAAAGAAAACATATTGGTTGCACAGCGAACTTGAGGTGATTTTTCACAAAAAAGGCGCTATACAAATTGTCCAATTATTATTATTATTATGTATCGATTTATTTGAAAAACATACAAATTATGAAGTTAAAAATAATGAAACATCAGAAAACATATATTTTTATTCAATGAACAAAATAAATGTGTGATCTTTGACGGTGCATTTTGTTAATTACTTTCTAACATCGGGATCATGCAGTTCCAACATAAAAAAACCGTCAGTGTTGGCATCAGCCGATATCGGTTATATTAGTTAATTGTTAAAAACAATGCTTTCCATAAATAAGTGAAATCAAAAGAAGATTTAATTTGAGAAGCTATAGATTGTAGAAAAGTATATCCTTTACAACCTGTTTCCATTCGAATAATTTCATTTAATTGTAATACCAGTATGAAGGAACATTTCCTTAATAGTGATAGTGATAGCATCTGCTGGGGTGAGTAAATATTTCTGTGGGCATGCTTGCGCTCGTATTTACCGTGTTTAGAACCCCTGGTTATTACAAAAATACATGTCATCATAGAATCACTCGGTGGCATCATAATATATGGTTAATTTATCTTCATTCCTTGTCATTGGTAAAACCAGTCCTTGTGTGTTTTATATCGATGGACACGACGAATACTTTTATTTTCCCTGGGATTCATTTGTCAGCTCTTCTGCCTATTTTAACGGTCGGTTAATTCCCAAATAATATAAAAAAGGGCAAAACTAGTTCCAGGTATTTTTGTTATATTCTTTTGTTCTAAGAATTAATTGCCAATATAATAAGTTATTGCTGAAGATCCTTTTAACATTTGTAGGCAAACATGTTTCGTTTCTTTGAGTTGTTCTTGCTAGTATTTAAATATTTTCTTTGGAATAAAAGAAAATGAAGACAGTTGATTTGTTGTTCAAGTAAAAGGATGAGTTGTATTCGTTCCGAGACGCAAGTGGTTTTATTGTTCCTAAGGAAGCAATAATGATAAAATAGTAAAGTTTATGATGAATTTACTTATGTGGAGGGTTAATTATAGCGTGCACTAAAAGCTATCCTGTTGCTAATTAAAGAATTTGTGTTAATTTTATATTAATATAATCAGGATCTGATATCTGAAAAACGAAAGACTTCCCGTTATATTCTCTTCGATGATTTTATTTCGATGTTTTATGTTACGTGTTATTAAATTGGCAAAGTATAAAATCCCGTTAATTTAATATATAGATAATACTAACATACAGTGGGGTGTACTTTTTATGGCAAAACGTAGGCTGTATATAGTTTTTCAAGTTAGGGTATGAATTGCGCAGTGATCATTTGAAAATGATAATTTTATTACCATCTTTCTCTGATTGTTGCGACGAACAGAAAAAGTCAGCATACAAAATTCATCAGTTTTTTGTGTTTTATCAATTATCTTTTCATATTTCGTTTTTCTTATGGTAGGTACAGCTTTCTGCCTTTATATACTGCACGCCACTGCTTAGATATTAGAGAACGTTAAAATTACGTTAACCCCCCTCGCAATGGATTTTTTGATGTTCTTGAAAATATATTTTGCAATTTGATATGTGTTAATGATAAGTTATCATAAATAAGCTAAATAAATGAATAGAAATACCAACAAAATATTATTACATTGATTAATAATAACAAAATAATAATAAATGTATTAATATTTGTTGAACAAAAATAAATAAATTTAATGAATGATTTCTGATCACTTATAAACATTATTATTTGAATGAAATAAGTTTTCCTTTACGTAGCTATTTCGCCTTTCGAAACAATTTGAACGTCTTTTGTTTGCATCTTTGGGAATCGAACCCGTAGTCTCCGACTGGCGCTTTATGTGCGTGACCGCGAAGCCTAATGAGGCTACGGAAAGTGGTTATTTGACTATTTCTACGAATAAATCAATGAATGCCAATGTTGTAACCGACACATTCCAATATAAAACATAGGCAAATCGGTATAACAAACGTGAGAAAATGTCATTTCAACATGTTGTTGTTTATTCGAGTCTATTATTGAGTGAATGACTATTATTAATTGGTGACTAAACTGAAATTTTTACAAATAAATTAGTAATTGAATCATTTCCTATGTTTATTGCTTGATTTTTTGTTTTACATATTAAAGTTCATCCGTCAAAGAGATACTAGCTTTTGAAATTCACGTTATTTTGATGGATCGTTCTAGAAAATATTATATAAGTAAGTTTGGTAATTTTTTATGTGATAAGAACCTTTTTTGCCTGGAGTAAAAGATCTTTGAAGTGTTGCGAGTGTGTCAAAGAAGTTGTGAAAGAGTAGGGAGGGGAGGAGAGCAGGGAGTTCTGTTGGGTACTACCAGGTTAATTATATATAGTTACCAAACACTGCCATCGCCCATATCGACATCTCAAAACGCGACAACTGGGTTCTGAGCCAAGGAGCTTAGCGGTAGTTTACGTGATCGTTAGATGACTGGTCTTGTAGGAATATGTAAAACGTGAAATAATTTATGCCTGCGACCTTTACTTAATTTAATTAATATGCATCCCAAAACACAAACGTTTTTGCGTTTATTCGTGGGCATCCCTGAAATATCTAAAAATATTATTTTAGAACAATAGATATACATACATGCTTTATTTTATTAATGGCGGTCCAACAAAAACTCCGTTATGCAAAGCGAACTATCTGTTTTCATTTTTCAATGCACCTCTCCCTGACTCCCCTCTCTGTCAATGACAATGAGTATAAATTATTCCATCTTAAGATCACGTCCACTGAGAAATTATAAACATGCTGATTTTTACCCCGACTAGAAGATTAGAATTTCCGTTTACGCGGTTATTTTTACAATGCCATAATATATTGAAAATGTTTGATCTCAGGATTGGGGGAACGAATAGAGGTCTATGATGATATCATAAATAGTATTAGAAAACAGTACTAATAATCATTAATCATAGAGAAACACAAGAGAAAAAGACAATAACGCTCCAATAACTTTTATCGTGTATTATTCCAATGGATGAGCTTTGGTAAAGTTAATCACTGTTTAAGTATTTAATAGGTTAGAACTTAATTTATAGTATTTAAATTCCTTAATTTTTATTTGTTTACGGTCCTTGAAAACATGGTAATATAATAAAAAAATAAATTGCGTATGGAATTGGCAAACATCTTTGTTTCCCGTAAGCATTAAGTGCACTCATTTTGCGTGATTCATCTGATTTCTTCGACAACTGCCCTGTTTCGTTAAGGCTAAACGAAACATAAAATGCGCTTACAGATGGCGCTAATTTAAATATTCTAGAAAAAACCGTAATGCCTTTAAATATTGAAATAACTTGTATGTTGGCGGTATACGCACGAAATATGAAATGAAATAATTTTTTATTGTAGATTTAAAGTCCTTCAGGAAACGTATAAAATTTCAATATAAGCATTATTTTTAAAAAATTTCGTAAGACTTCAGCTTTCAACATACAATAATAATTTATTTTTTATTCATTGAAGATAACTATTAGAATGAAATGTTGAACCGAAAAGAAAAAGGTAACGGTAGCATCTGGGACTTGTACCCAGAACCTCATGGTCTATCCGGGACCCTGCGCTCTAATTCACTGAGCTACGGCTACCTCAATCTGTCCCGTCATTTATTATAATACTTCGATTTCTTACGAACTGTTAATATCATCGTCAATTAATTCCCAAATATTTCGGCAAGTACCTTTTTATGACTACAGTGGATTAAAACGAAGGGTCCCGGATAGACCATGAGGTTCTGGGTTCAAGTCCCAGCTACAACCGTTATATTTTCTTTTCTGTGTCTTTTCGGTTTCATGTTTCATTCTAATAATTGTTTATATTATTTTCAATGATTATAGAAATATATTACAATTAGGTTTACAAGCTTCAATAAGTTATTAAAAAAAATAATATATATATATATATATATATATAAATAATAATAATTTATTCCATTTCACATTCCATATGAACACCCCTAATAAACAATTCATTTGTTTTTTCTCAAATATTTGAATTAGCGCCATATGTGAGCACGTATCACATTTCGTTTAACCTTAAAAAAAAAACCGATGGTTTCCATCGGGAGTCTGGCGTTGTCTCCAGGCTCGATACTATAAACCCCACAGGCCACAGGTATCTGGAAATAAATTGTTTTAACACATTGTTTTAAACCACTAATTTATTTTTAAAATGATCACCAACCGTTTTCGTTTATCTCAGGCTGAATCAGGGTAAATCCTAAAAAAAAAAACAAAAATTCATATAGTGAGCATATATATAGTTGGGATATACTAAAGGAAGGAGACAAAACATAAAACGAAACAATGGAACAATGAGCCAGAGATATCCTTACATGTAATAGAATGGGACAAAACATAAAACGAAACAATGGAACAATGGGACAGAGATATCTTTACATGTAACAGAGTGGGACAAAACATAAAACGAAACAATGGAACTATGGGACAGAGATATCCTTACATGTAACAGAATGGGACAAAACATATAAAGGAAACAATGAAACAATGGGACAGAGATATTCTAACATGTAACAGAATGGGACAAAACATAAAACGAAACAATGGAACAATGAGACAGAGATATCCTTACATGTAATAGAATGGGACAAAACATAAAACGAAATAATGGAACAATGAGACAGAGATATTCTTACATGTAACAGAATGGGAGAAAATATAAAACGAAACAATGGGACAGAGATATCCTTACATGTAACATAATGGGACAAAACATAAAACGAAACAATGGAACAGTGGGAAAGAGATATCCTTACATGTAATAGAATGGGACAAAACATAAAACGAAACAATGGAAAAATGGGACAGAGATATCCTTACATGTAACAAAATGGGAAAAAAACATAAACCGAAACAATGGAACAATGGGACAGAGACATCCTTACATGTAACAGAATGGGACAAAATATAAAACGAAACAATGGAACAATGGGACAGAGATATCCTTACATGTAATAGAGAGGGACAAAACATTAAACGAAACAATGGAACAATAGGACAGAGATATCCTTAGATGTAACAGAATGGGACAAAACATAAAACGAAACAATGGAACGATGGGATAGAGATATCCTTACATATAATAGAAAGGGACAAAACATAAAACGAAACAATGGGACAGAGATATCCTTACATATAACAGAATGGGACAAAATATAAAACGAAACAATGGAACAATGGGACAGAGATATCCTTACATCTAATAGAAAGGGACAAAACATTAAACGAAACAATGGAACAATGGGACAAAGATATCCATACATGTAACAGAATGGGACAAAACATAAAACGAAACAATGGAACAATGAGACAGAGATATCCTTACATGTATGGGACAAAACATAAAAAAATAAGGATACAGAACGTCAAAGGAGGGATTAAGGAGACGTGGGAAATTTTGAGTTAACGGGAAATATATCTATTATGGGAATGTACGACAAATTGAATTGATTATTAAGAACATTACTATCAATTTTAAGGGCTTTCTTTATTTCTAATGCTTCTAAACGATATAATCTACTTCCAAAACTATTTATGCGTAAAATTTACATGTTTTTGTATAAAATTACGCAAAAACGGTTTTGGCGTTAGATTAGATTTATCTTTTAAAGTGCCAGTGGCCGTTTAGTAGTCCTTATGTACCTACTGATAAATAATGAAAACGTTTATTTTCAAAAATAATATATTTTTTTAAAGCATTTGAAAATTAAAGACGCTCATTTAGAATTTAACAATAATATTGATTGATGTTTACATGTTTTATTACTGGATGTACTTGTTAAAAAAAAAGGTTTGTTTATTTTGAATTTCAGTGTAAAGTAGAGTAAATCCAGATAAACTGTTTACTAAACATAATACTCGTAGGTAAGCGATTAAATAAACGTAGTCATATATTTACATTAAGTTTCACCGCAGGCTAGATTCATGTTAATTATGTAAAAAATATGTGAAACTGCCGACTCCGGGCATACAGTGATCGGTGGCTTTACTTAAGACTGTGATTATTAAGAATCATACGAAAAATAATTTATCTAGAATACTCTTTTCAGAGCGTTACTGCAGAGCACATCCCTTTTCTGGGAGAAAACGTCGAATTTAACACAAACTTCAGCTCGTTCTCTTACGATATAACGAGGAAGATATTATTTATTTGCGGCGCAGAACTCTAAAGAACCCTTTGCAAGGTACAAAACATCACATCTCGAAAGTTCACATTTTCTTCTAAAATACAATAATTTCCATGAAAAAAAACACCACGTTCGGATGATAGGTATAAATAAACAAAATTCCATCGAATTTGTTCTTGAACTACGAAACTTTACGAGATAGTTGTAACTTGTAACGTCTATTATTAAGGTATCACGCCATGCCCGGATATTTGAAGTGATGAGCATTTAATACTGTATTAAATGTCAAAACAGGTGAGAAAGAAACTAAAAAACACCACGGGATGAGCCGAGAACGCTGTCCGTATACCTACTTGTTTTTAGATGATTTGAGATCTCTATATAAGAGGATCTCGCGGCCATTAAAGCATCAGTTTCTTCTTGCGTCTGTCCAAACAGAACAAACAATATTATCAACATGAGAGTGGTAAGTTAGCTTCATTTCACACTCGAGTTATTGCATTCTACCACCAACTTCCATCCCGCTCGTCAAGCCACACATATTGCTTTGGAACAAACGCCAGTTTAATCACCGCCAAATTTCAATTTAATTCAAACTGATTGATTCAATCTATACGGTTATTAGTTTAATGTGCGTTAATGGTTTTTCAATCTAAATGTAATTATTTTTATTAAATTCAGTTAGTTACTGTGCTAATATTATTAAAATGTAATCAATGTTATAAAAATCGTTCCTAAACAAACATTTGATCATCACTGATAAGTTGATTTTAAGTCAATGTTATTAACTGAAGCTTTAATGCTTTATTGGTGCTAATTAGCTTTAGAAATTATATTACTAATCTAATACAAAGCACAGCAAAATTATTATAAAATAGAATCTCTAACTTTTATTCCCAAACAAACAAACTATGAAAATTGATTCATGTTTGAATCTGATAAACATGTTTTCATCGAGTGTGAATGCAAATAAATGCATTTTATTGTACCGTTTAATATTTACTAAACATCAATCAAACCAGATTAGAAGATACAATTTTGTTTTGTGAAAATGTGTTTATTAATTCATTCTTGGGGTTGTTTGTCAAATTTGTTCATAATACTCTGTTCTGACTCATGCGTTATCAAGAAGTTACAATAGATCTATCAGCGGAATGCTTCAACCGATATTTTTATTGAATTATTTTCCTGTCTTAATTAATAAACGTTGTTTGTTCAAGGTATTCTTTTTCCTCGTTGCATTGGCCGTGGCCTGCGCCGCCCCCGCCGACTACAAGGAGCCCCCGAGGATCCTCAAGTCCTCCTTCAACCAGGACCCCGCTGGTGCCTACCAGTTCGGGTAAGTTTTTTACGTACATTCCTAATTGATTTTTAATATTTTGGATAAATTCATCCTCAGTTGTCACAAACATAAACCAAATCATAACCTAACTTAACCTAACCTAACCTAACCTTATTATTTTAAATGATTAAACTAATGTTTACAAGACAAGATTTTTTTTTATGCATAGCACAAATATTAAACAAATTATTATAAGCAATAATTATTATCTGAAAAATCATACAGATTGAATAATCTTCCGAGAAAAAATACATGCTGCCGACGGGACACGAACCCGCGACCTTTCGTTTACCGGACAAGTGCTCTACCACTGAGCTACAGCAGGTTATTCATTACCCGCCAAATTAGTCAACATGTACTAGTTCTTCAGACTACAATCATTGCTTATTACATTTTTTCTCACTGGAAACAACCATCTTTATTTTTGTGGGAAAGGCGTTGTAAGTGCTAACTCTCTCACTAGGTGGCGTCGAGATTCTATCGAATCTACATGTTATTTGTAAGAATATTTTTTTACTTGCCAGATAATATTATTTTAAATGATAAACGAATGTTTATAAGACAAGATTTTTTATGCATAGCACAAATATGGTAACAAATTATTATAAGCAATAATTATTAACCTGAAAAATCATACAAATTGAATAATCTTCCGAGAAAAATACATGCTGCCGACGGGACTCGAACCCGCGACCTTTCGTTTACCGGACAAGTGCTCTACCACTGAGCTACGGCAGGTTATTCATTACCCGCCAAATTAGTCAACATGTACTAGTTC
>JAHDVE020011890.1:0-15889 GCA_022606495.2 Halesus radiatus
GACAGCCTGGGTATATTCGAGTTCGGAGAAGATACTCTTTAGTGTTTAGAGAAACTGAAGGCAACTGTTATCGCCGATTTAATTTGAGAGGACTATAACAAACTGCTTCTCAAAGTCCAATAGAGGACTTTCTGTCAATAACATCAGGCCGGAAGTAAATATTTTACTGATCTATTTCTTCAACAACGGCGTTAGATTCGATTTTTTTGCATCTCTATCCTGCGGATGTTGGCAGATAAATCTTAAATTGAGCAGTCTGACAATTAACTGCGCGAGAAACATAAGTGCCTATAGAGAACAAAAGTAAAAAAAAAAATAGGTGAATTCGTTTATTTTAAATTAGGGTTACATGTGGCAATGCGCTGATATACAGTTTGCAGGGGTTAATTCTTTATGGAGTCATGAACAGGAGAGTCTACTTCAAACTCAGTTAAATATGGGCTTGAGTAGTTCGCATCACTTACTGGCCAAGTTCAAATTCTTCCTGATGGAGAGCATCGAGCCTCGATGTATTGTCACAGAGTCTGTGAATCAGCCGAGCGTATCCAAGCATGGTGGACAATAGGGTCGTGTTGGGGGTTTTCGGAAGGGTTGCGTTGAGAAACTGTTCGACTGCTTGGTGAATGGTTTGATTGACTGAAGAGTCGCCCCATGGACTCGACATTTGTTAAAAATATGAAGTTGCCAAAACTATATTAGGTATAACTTATAATGGTTACATAGGTATGGGGATATATTTTTATATAATTTGGGCGGTCTCAATTGTTTGGTTATATAGAAACATTAAAATGGTGCCTCTGCAAATGCTTTATATTATTAGTAAGTAGCTCATCGATTGTTTAAATAAAATATCGGCTATCCAAAGCATATTTTAACACCCAGTTATATACTGATCGATCTATAGATTATGGTGTTCCTAATTATAGATAGTGTATATAAATTAAGTCTAACGCCTTCAGATCCATGAGACTTACCAGAGATAAACATCTTTTCCTTTAATTAGAAATCAAGAAAAACCAAAGAGTTCCCTTATTGAGGAATATTTCCATCCGATCTCAATTATTTCATAACAAGCATATAATGCGAGAACATTATTTTCAAACCTTTTATTCAACAACATTTCTTCCTCTCCGCTTGTCCTCTGCGTCGTCTCCGATCGAGATTGATTGGGCTCATATTTTGCAGTTGGTTATTCATACTTGCCTTCGCAATCAGAATCTCGAAAAATCTCTAGAACGCAGTCATCACGTTTTGCCCAGTTAGACAAGAGATCATTTCATAAGGGTACCTCATTTCGTTAGCGAACTTTTTAAAAGGGATTTACTGGCCTTCCAGAGCCTGTTCCTTTTTGTTACCAATCACAAAAAACAAAGGATTGCAAATGTTTTGAACTCTCTCGATCTAGAGGCGGAGGCGATCGAGTGTTTCGAGGTGACTGAGATCACAGACCAGCAGCACCATTTGGGAATTCCGATAGTGGGTGGTGCAAATAGGGGGCGAATTGCTCCTGTCCTGCCGTGTCCCACATCTGTATTCTGTACTTTTCCTCCGAGTGGAGAACATCAAAGAAGGTGAAATCGGTCCCGACAGTGGTGCTCGGAATGGATTAATTGAATTTTTTGTTCTTGAAGTAGTAGATAATGGTACTTTTTCCGACTCCTGAAGCCCCCACCAAACATACTTTGAATGTTCTTTTGAGGATTTTCTCATTTTCGTTGTCTGCTTTGAGCACTTTCACGTTGGGGCGATCATAGAGGGCTTCGAGGAGGTTCATGCCAAGGATGTTGCGGCTCGAAGATGTGATGACTGTTCTGCATCTTGCGCAATCGGGTGTTTAGGTGCTGCGGGTTAACTCGGTGTAGCACAGTTCGCACATAGAATGGCTGCAGTTTAGATTTAGTGGGATGTTGTTCTGAAGGTTATATAGTTCGTTACAGACTGGACACCTTATTTCACTCATATTTTTTATTAGGTTGGATTTTTTTGTTTAATCTAGTATGTTTTTATCTCTATTCAAGTTCTATTATATTGAGTATAACAAAATAATAACTTATACAAATTAAATGATAAAAAAATATAGTTTTAAAAATAATGATAAACAATAAATATTATGTAGGCATTATTGTTTTTAAATAATATGATATATATTTTTATTTGAGAATAAAAAAACACTAAGAGACTATTGGATAATACAAAAAATACAATATAGTATCATTCCGAAGAAGGTCTCAAATAAGCCGAAATTACCTCATCATATTGTTGTCTTAATGTTCTAACACGTGGCAGTGCCACACATAATAACCACTTTTAGCGTTGAACGAAAACGGCGATCCATCGTTGTTCGAAAAACGCATTCTCAAAACAGTCACACGTTCGGCATCTACGTTCACGACGTCCCTAAAAACAATATCCTAAGGTCCTGAATTCTACCACTCACCCGTGTAGTATGGGGTTGGATCCAATACAATAGGTTTAGAATTATAGGGGGGAGCAGAACCATTGTTCACTCGGATCCAGTCCTTGTTGTAGGTGGCGAAGTCGAAGTCTCTGGATTTGTATTTTTGGAAATTTATTAGGTGGAAGTGGATCGGGTGAGCGTCAGGGGTGAGATTTATCAGATAGATGTCATAAGTCATGCCCACTTGGAATTGGTCAGCTTTGCCTGACATTCCCTGGCCATTAATAGTAACCCCTTCACTGTTGTCATTTGAGTCGGTGGCTTCGTAAAAGACGAAGAGTAAGGAAATCACTAAAGGGGAAGAAATCGGGTAAGACTTGAGGGTCGGGTTGAGACTGCCACTGATGCTTGGGAGAACAATCTTCTTTGAAGCTGATTTAGGCATAATTGTAAATTGCATGATCCTTCCAGTCGTCTCGGGTATCAGATTATCGGGCATCCCCGTCGGAAAAGGAGCTGCGCCGGAATTGGTCATCACAACTAAACCATGAATCTAGCTGAAATCGAAAACAATCTCAGCCCTTGCCGACGGAGACATTTCCCATTCTTTAACGACTAAGGGAGCTTTATAGTAAGCAGAGTCTGTTTTAAAAACCTTAAACTCAAACCGATTTTCAAGATCATTCAATAGAGAGAAAGATATAATAATTGTTCTCGCATTGCAACCATTAATGATTCTCAACCTGTAGAGATTGTTTTCAACTTTCAGATTTGGCCAAACCTTCCCGTTAACAACCATCGTATTTCCAAAAAATTATGGATTCCAAACTGGAAATTTCTAAGTCAGGCCCTTTTTCGGATAGAAGAGACTGCCATCATCGTAAAAAGATTTGTCGGAAATCAGAAGCTTGACATCGTGGGTTTGATCAAATGTCTTACTCAGAAAGCTCGAACCATTTTACAAGATATAGGGCGCGACAAGTCCAGCATAAACATTAAGTCTAGTCATAGCGAGAGAGTGGTCGTGGACGAAGAGAGTAGCTTCTTCTTGATCGTTCGGCCAGAAGTATGAAGCCTGGTTCTTCTTGACAGGTGTTTCGGTAAAATATTATTTTCCTTGAAGGCCGTTGGCGTCAAACCAGCTTTCTGGATGACCGTCGGATGTGGAATGGACCACCAAACCATGGGTATGGATAGACAGAGGAATGAAACAACTAAAATTAATATGATTTTGCATAAAATCGAGCTGTTTCTAGATTTTAAACATGTGTTTGCCGAACAGCTTATTTTCCCAATAGGAAATGATCGGGATTTTATGCTTAGCTAAGAATGCAGGGGCCGGAAATGAGTGGATGATCCCTAAATCTTTGTTATTCAATGGGTCATAAGCTAAACCTCCATAAGCATAGACTTCGGTGGTGGGGAATCCTAACGGGAGGATTTGCTGTCTAACTTTCTAAGCAGTAATGAAGTACTCGTGCTTCTCTCTTTTAGTTCCGTTATATTTGATGGTTGGCTTGAAAACAGGAGAGGAAATAGTGATATCCTCGGTAAATTGAGGAATCGATTTAGGATCAAGTGGTTGGCGAACGTTGATTTCTTTTGATAAAATGACACCGAACAGAAGAAAGAGGTAAGTTAGCATCATATTTTTGTTTTTTTGGATTCTAGCCGAGATTAGAAAAAAGGAATAGTAGTTATATTGTTTTAATCTTGTCCTATTGGATTTTTATGTATATATATAGATATTTAATTTTTTTTATTAGATATGTTTAAGAATACTTACTATTTATTTTTTTCTTAGACATTATAAATATAATGAAAACATAAGATACATCTATTTTTAATTAAGAGTATTTTGTTTGTTTTTTTAACCTATGTTTTGTAAGAAATTTCACGGCAAAAATATAAAATATAACATCTATGATTTTTTTTAGAATAAAATCTAGGATTTATTAATTGAATCTATATGTTGTATCTTTTTTTAATAAAAATATTAAAAAAATGATACAAATTCTTAGTTGTTTAAAAAAAACTTAAAATCTAGATTTTCTATCTCATTTCACAAATCGATCACAATAATATTTAATAATAATAATAATAATAAATAAAATACACCAAAATGAAGTCAAGATGTATTATTTATTATTTTTTGATGCCACCAAATAAATAGCAACAAAAATTGGACTCCTCTCATTGCTATCAAGTATCAGCTCTCTTGAAAGGCTAGAGTTTATGAATTTTGAGTTCATTTTCGATGTCTCTTATTTCCCCCCCATTTTTGTAAGAATAATTGATGATTAAATACATAATGATCTATATAATTTTTTATTTGCATCTGTATTCGGATTAAAGCTTATTGAACAATATATATATATAGATATATATATAGATATATATATAGATATATATATAGATATATACATATCTCTCGATAGATGATATCGTTTTTAATATTTCAAGAGTTACAAGTTACCCTTTATTAAAAAATATTTGAAATTATTTTCTATTTTTTGTAAAAAAACCATTTTTTTAGCAGTAGACGAAATGTATAATAATTAAATATTTAGACATGATTTGTATAAAAACCAACGATTGGATTATATTTTATCAACCATAAATTATCTTTTGTTAGACTTGATCCCATTTGGAGTCATTTAGACTATAATAAAACATATATATTATATTTATATAATGACTTAATATAATTGTTTCCTCAAATACTAACAATAAAAAAAATAAATATCAAAAAGGGGAAACATATTATTTATCTTTTTTCTTAAAGTCTAGTATAATCATCCAATGCTGAATGAAATAAGAAAATTGAAGCAGCGTCGAAGAGGTAGAGGTTATATCACATCCAACGATTCTGGGCAATAAAGTTATACCAATTTGAGCGACTCCATCTTCTCAAGCGATGTCTTAATATCCATATAGCCATTTTAAGCCAAGTCTCCCAACATCCCAACCCGAAAATACAACTTTCCAAATTTCTCAGCGGGTACTTCGATCGTACTCTCATCTCCTAAATAGCACGAAGAGTACAACCACAGACTTTAAAAGTTCAGACGAAACTACTTGCCTGCCAAATGTGCGAAATCTACTCAGTTGTAAAAAGTTCAACTCAAGAGGTTGATTGAGCTGAAGCCTCCTCCTCGCTGGCGGCAACCAGAAGCTGATAGCACAATGCCTCGTCTTAGTCGGTCGAAGAGTAACCAAGTAGATATGGGAGAAACAAGTAAATTATTTTTGAAGAAAAAGAAGTGGATGAAAAATTTGTAGGATGATAACAATAGCAGTAATAAGGACGGACTGCTTAATAGAGAGAGTCTAAGAATATTCCTTTGAAGTCTCTATTGACGTATTCTAATTTATTATTTTGAGTATGTTATAATTAATATTTTTTTATTTCCTCCTCCAAAAACTTTAAATGATCTATTAAATTTTATGGTGTTAAAATATGTATGGGTGAGAATATTAGAAAGAATGTCATCCTAAAAAATAGTAAAATCTGTTAACTTGGCTTATCAATATTTTAGAAAAATCACATTAATAATATGATTCAATGTTGGATCACTTACAAAATAGCCTAGATTTAGTCATGCTCGAGTTTTGTCTTCCCTTTTTTCAACAAATGAATGAATCTTTCCATCCTCCTCAAACTGCGAATCCACAATACTTCCGTTGTATTGGCATTCACTCGAAAAACTATCAAGTCCTCATCACCCTTATCGGAATTCACGGTTCTCACTTAGAATCGGTCCCAAAAATCTAGTTTCGGAAAACTCTCTTCATAGATAGATACACCCATTGATTGGAGATCAAGGACCAGAATTCTATGTTTCTACTCTCCCCGATTGATAACTACAAGATATCTCCCTGTATAATATATTTCTCTGTTATGGGGAACGATGTTAAACCAGCTGTGTCTGTTGATGTCTAACTCGGCATAATTGTAATCTTCTCTACCTTTTGTTTAATTATATACTTCCTAGACTGACATTAATAATTTCGTTTGGAAGTTGTCGATAAGGTACTTATGTTTATCATCAATCCAAAACACTTGTTATCTTGGGGATAGTCCATACTTTCGCTTCGTATCAGAAAGTGTCGGGCATGAGTAACAATATCTTTTGGTAAAATCAATGATTTTGGGGTCAACACCAGACACATATATTTTTCCAAGCTCATCGATCTTCATAAATCTATCTAAAGTCCGTTCGAATGACAATGCCTATTACCACAGTTTATTAAGTTGCAGATTATAGAATATGAATCTACGGTGAAACAGGAAAACTAAGCAGATAATTCCACTATTCTTAAAAATGATAACAGTCGAATCAGATCCGGTATCATACTGATTTGTGCATATTAAATCCAGATCTTCGCTCCGATAAATCCTAAACTATCCTTTGAAATTGCCGAAGATGACGGTACTTGAAGGAGTAGACTTTATAAATTGGAGACTTATGCAGGGGAAATAAGCGTAAGTAACTTCGGAAATTATCTCGTTTGTTCGGAAGTTGATGAGCCTGATTATACGGAGCTACTTATTGAGGAGGATGGCGTAATAAATGCTGCCTTTTAAAGTAATGTCTTATATGTGAAAATTGGCGTTGGCTTCGGAATGGGTAAATGTTTATTTATTTGACTGCATTGAATCGATAGGAATCGATAATTTGGGAAGTTTTGGTTATGGAAGGGGATTAGGTGGTAGTTTAGAAACTACAATCCGCGTAAGATGAGAATGGGCTGTTCCCATTTTTTATTTATTACTTAGTGTTATATTTTTTTTTGTCAATCTAAGTTTATATATTTAATTATGAATGATATTTACTTCAAGATAATAAATTCTAAAAAACTTGTTAAAGAATATATAGATATATATATATAGTGTATAGTAATATTATGGCCGTGGCCAGATACGCTTAGGGTTGACGCAAGTGATGGATTCCATTTTATATTTTTACCAATTTTATCTACAATAAATACCAAAAATGAAGATCTAAATATGTAATTATTAAATACAGGTCAAATAGGGTATATCAATTAATACAATGATTTTACTACTCAAATCAGAATTGTAATGAACACGAGGAGACCATAACTAAAAAGTAAGATTTACAATGTTGTTTAAAAAAATATTTCTCTTAATTTGATAAGTTATTTGTATAAATTACATAATTATCTAAAAAAATATCATCACATATTAGACAATATTAATATATCACAAACTTAACAAAAAAATGAAATTACTTCAACGATGTAAAGACTTCAGAAAATTACTTGAAACAGATTGTCTAATGATTCCAGGAGCATATAACGGCCTCGTTGCCAGAATGGCTGCTGACCGTGGCTATCAAGCCCTCTACATCTCGGGAGCCGCTCTGACTGCCTCCTCAGGAGTGCCAGATATTGGTCTTCGTACTCTTTCTGAGTTTTCAAAGGTAATACAAGAGGTCTCTATCGCTTCAAATCTACCGGTTCTCGTTGACGCAGACACCGGCTTCGGCGAAGGAGAAATGTGTACGAGGACTGTCCACGAATACTTCTATTCAGGAGCAGCAGGACTGCACATCGAGGATCAAGTGTTTCCGAAGCGTTGTGGGCACCTTGATGGGAAGGAGCTGATCAAGACTGAGGACATGGTCAAGAAGATACAGCTGTCGAAGAAAGTAAGCAACGAAGTCTCGGACGGCCAGTTCGTGATTTGCGCCCGGACTGATGCGAAAGGAGTTTATGGTTTGGACGAGTGCATCAGCAGATCCAAGAGATACATCGATGCGGGTGCAGATATGATCTTCCCAGAAGGGTTGAATTCGATCGATGAGTTCGAAAAAGTCTCCCAAGCCCTTCGCAGCCACAACAAAAATATATATTTATTGGCGAACATGACTGAGTTCGGGAAAACGCCCTATATTGACATTGCCACCTTCAAACAACTTGGTTACAACTGCGTCATATACCCTGTCTCAACGCTTCGCATCGCCATGAAAGCCATTGATGATTTTTTGGTGGACTTGAAAAACACTGGTTCGCAGAAAAACAGTGTGGAAAAAATGCAATCCAGGAAAGACCTGTACAATTTGCTGCACTATGAACCTGGAGTATAATGGCATTATCCATCGCAGTCGAAAAAGTGATGAGAGAATAATAAAAAAATATGTATTATTTATTTATTACATCTAAAGCAAATTCCCAAAAACTAATGAGGAGATTTTTTAAAATCCCAATAAATCAAAATAAAAAAACTTTGTATATTTTTTTACATAAATAAATTCCTTAAAAAATATATATTAGTAATGAATAAGGAGATAATTTGAGACTTTTCTTACTGGCAACTCATGAAATAAATATATATATATAAAACCATAAATCAAAATACAATCATCCAAATAAATAGTACGCCAAATTAAGTCTAACCCACAAAAACAAAAACATGTCCTATTTTTAAACGCATTACCCAGACAAACCTATGTTCTTATCATAGAAGAAATCTGATCCGACCGCAAATACTCAGTAAAATCTATCAAGAAACCAAACTAGCACTACATCTAATTAAAAAACATGTCAGAATAAGATGAACATTCAGCTCTCCTACTTCAATATTGGAACTGAAAACGCAATACAGCCCATTAAGGATTCGAGTCACCTCGCGATCGTCCGATCATCCAAGCTGGTCGGTAACTCGCATAAACCACAGTTTACCACCTGCAGCAGCATTACCGAAATTTTGATGAACCCGGAATGCCAGAAAGAGGAATCGAAATTCGAACGATTTTACGCCTAACATTCAAGGCCCAGCCTGCCAACCTACTTAAACCGCTAAAAATAAGTCGAAACTACCCCCTTAAATAAAAGCTCGGTAATTTTTCCTGAAGAAACCTCAGATCTTCCAAGCCAAGTTGTAAGAAAATACAATCCATTATTGTCAGGAAGGGTTATTCAGTGATCGTATTTTTGTTTTCCTTTTCTTCTTCTTCACTGATATTAAATATATGTATCTTTTATTGATCAAATAATTACATCAACTCCTCTGTTTAAGTATACTTTGGTTTTTTATGAAGCTACTCTTCTACTTTTTGAAATAGTTTTATTTATAATAACAAAATACAAAATATCTGAAAAATGTACATATATCTCTTGTTAAATATTTATTTATATATATGTATGTATGAATGCACTTCTTTTTCTACTCACTTAACATGGCCGAGTTTACCACAAATCAGTCTCTTCAATTCAGGATAATCCTTGATTCCCTGCTTGGCTTCGAAAGTCAGAAGCACTTTCTTCTTTTCGAATTCGTGCAACAACGGCTCGGTCTTTTCCGCATATTCCTTCATTCTTGACGAGATCACCTTGGCGGTATCATCCTCTCGGATCACAAGTTTATCGCCACAGTTATCACAAATTCCTTACTTCTTTGGTAAAAGTGGATCCATTGAATAGCCGTCTCTAGTATTTATTTTATCATATTAATTTCATATATATATATTATTTATGCTTTAAAATATACCTTTGGATATTGCAGATGTTAAAGCCTGTACCACATTTCACACAGGTCCTTCTTCCCATCAACTTCTCGAGCAGAATGTCGTCTTTGAGAGTGATGTTAACCACCAAATCGAGAGGGAGGAGCTTGTCATACTCAGTTAATTGACCCTTGGTTCTTGGAAAGCCGTCGAGGATCACTCCTTTTTAGCTTTCTTTCTCTTTCAGCTTCTCCTTGATGATATCCACGACAATGGCATCGTCAACGAGTCCCCCACTCTTGACGATATTCCTAATGTTTTTGGTGAGAGTTTCGTCAAAAGTGCTGGCGACTGTCCCCTTGAGGATCTTTCTGATCTCGTCGCCAGTGGAAATATGGTTATATTGGAGATCCTTAGCCAATAGTTTAGCGTATGTGCCCTTTCCGACGCCTGGTGCGCCGAAGAGAAACATGAACTTTTGAGTAGAAAATGTGAACGTGTTGGTAAGATTTCTGATCATATCAATGATTTGTTATTATTTTTTGTAAAAATTAAGAAATATCTATTATTATTCTAACTATTATTTATGAGATGGTATTTTATTTGATCAATGAGCCTATTAAGATATTTTGGGAAAAGGCATATGCATATATATTTGATATTTCTAATAATTTACCCTTGAATATTTTTTAACAATTAGAACTATAATTAATCATAGAGGTAATTTTTTGAATATATGTTATTGATTGTATTTATTTAGAATTTGAGATTATCAAATAAAATGTTTGTTATTCCGTTTCTTATTAAGTACGGTGAAAAATACTAATAATATACTTTAAGAAATCCGAGAGCATATATCAAGCATCGAATTATATTCATTCTTGTATTTTTATTCCACAAATACTTCCCAGTCAATATACTCAGGCATAGCATATAAACATTATAATTCATGTGCTTTAAAAGTTAATATAATATAAATATAAATTAATCTATTAACAATAATTACAAAAAAAATATATAAATAAATATCACTCACAGTAAACAAGGTACTCACCTCAACATATTCTCAATTCCTTTCACTATGACGTTTTTTTACCAACCATTAATATATATAACCCCAACATTAGATCTTATGCAACTGCTGGAAACTGTCGGATTAATTAAAAGGCCCAAAGGCCCTGGCAACTATACGTCGAAGTGCTCACTCGAGCAGCGCAAAGAACGGTGCAGTAAACTCATAAGCAGATCCAATTCTGACAAAGAAAAAATAATGTGTATTGTTCTCTAAAAATCCATCAACAGCAAACTGGAAAAGTTTGAGAAACCTTATTATATGTACATAATATTATTATTAAAATATATACTAATTCATTTTCTTGTATTTTGTATATCCAACCTAGACTTGCCATCAGCAAAGAAGCAACCGTATTCTAATTCAGGCAGAATATTACTCAGATCCTGGCATTGTCGACGACCCAGTCCCTGTTTTTGTTTAGTAAGAACAATACCATGAACCCCAACACACTCCTCAAGGAGTTTGAAAAGCACGTCGAAGATGACGGTTTTCTGTATATCGTCTGCAGTGAATTCGACTCTTTCTGATATTCCTTAATATATATTTCCATGCCTAATTTTTTTTATCATAACTTTTAAAATAAGTTTTGGATAGAGTTCTCCTAGTTGCTCTTGTTTTATCTTATTAACGATGCATTTGTTTTTTATATATAAAAATATGATTAATTCCTGTTTTTATCAGCTCGCTAGATGGACATCACAAACTCAGTGTAAAAATGTCTTCAAATTCCAAATATTGCTGTTCGAATAATACAGTAATAATTAAATTCAATAAAAAATGTTATGAATAAATATAAATAATATTTTCAAGAACACATATTTAGATGTGCTTCGATTTTTAGTATCAACTGATCTGAATAGATAGTCGAGCAGTAGCCTCAAAAATACATTCCCAATCGATAAACTCCTTATTCGGGTACCTGATTCTACTCACCACATCTTTCGGATTTATCGAATATTCCATCAGGGTATACACGAAAATAAGTCTACTAATATACTTCCCGCCCTTGCTCATTATCATCTCCGCAATCAATCTTGGATAGTGTTCTACAGGCACGAGAAGTGCTGCGTTTGAATTTATCGTTTTTTTCACGAGCTATTCCAATTCCGACGTTGGGATATTGAGTAACAAATCTTGGGAATGGGCTTGAATGAGACCTTTTACTTCTTAGATCACTTTCGCCTGTTTTGGCATGTGAGATAGCATTTCGGCGAATAACCAAAACGTGAGGTATTCTGCTTTTGCGTGGTTGAGGATGTTTGTAAGACTGAGAAGCATGGCTTTTTAGGGAATGTCGATGAGACTGATCAAATTAAGTAAATGCGGCTCGAGGATATCGGACACTATTAGCTTCGTGTCTATCGAAATACTTCTCCTTTCATTCAGGCTTTTGCGATTAGAATTGTGATGGTTATCATTATTATTGTTCTGGGATGAGCTACTGTTGAGTGCATTTTGTTGTTGCAGTCGCTCCAGCTATTGGTAGGATTGTTTCATAATGGTCGTCTTTTTGGAATCAACAAGAGATAGCAGATGAGGACACGCATTCATTGTATTGAAGCAGACACATTTGTAGTCGCGTCGTAGCGAAAATGGAACAACTGGCGAATACAAGTCATGAATTTGGATATTTTTGTTATCCACACCAAAGTAGATGTGTTATATTCGATTTATTGTTTGGTGCATTATTTATTTATTTTAGTGTTCCTGGAGATAAATTTTTAATATTATTTTAACAATAAATTTCACTCGTTAACAATATTGAATCTTGTCAATATTTTATTAAAATATGGTACTATTTGACTATATCTATTTTTTCCATAAATTAAGTCTTATTTTTATTTTTTATGTTTTCGATGAAATTAGAAGTGATATTAATTTTGGATGGGGATTACTAAGAAGTAAATATCAATACAAAAATAAAAATTTAGATCTAATAATCGAACTTAGGACAAAGGAAGAAAATATATAATAAATACTTCTAGGGATACTATACAAGGACTCCCTTGAATGTTGATAATTATAAATATTTTTATATTTTAATCCTTAGTTTTTTCAACCTACGCGATAATATATTTACATTTTTAATCACATTCTTTTTTTCTGTTGTGTTATTGATTTTATTTTGTATGGGAAGTGTTTAAGTAAAAAAATTAATCATGAGTTGTAGTATTTCCTGTCTTTGATAATTGAACATCTAGGGCTGTTCATCGGGGATAACATCTAGTGTATGTTTTATTTCTCCTTGGTGTGGCTATTATATTCTGTGGACTTGACCTTTTTCAACTGATCGAAATGGGGACTCACATGATTTGTCTTGACCGAGTACTTCTTGGTGAGTTCGTCGATGCCTCCCCCGTTGCTGGTGCTGGCATTGCTGATCTTGCTGGTCAGGTATGTGGCGTTGGGGTTGACGCCGATCAAAGGAGTGTTTGCGTAGTTGCTCTTTTCTGACTTCTCGACTAATATTTCTTACTCCTCGATTTTATTATTATTCTCAGCCTCCGATACCATATACAAATGTTTAAGAGCCTGCGAAGCTGTGATTCGCGTGTTTGGGTTCTTGTCAAGCATTCTGATTAGCAAATCATGTGCCTATGGAGTCAATCTTTCTCGGTACTCGTCGGTGTCTAAGTTAAAGTTACAGGCTCTGTTTTGGGCTAGCACTTAACTGTAAGTGCGACCTGGGAAAGCAGACTTGCCCATCAACAAAATATGAAAGATCAGGCCTGCAGAGTAGACGTCACAGACTGGGTCTGATTTGGTCTTCATATCTTTAATGTTGATGATTTCGGGAGCCACGTAGCCTGGAGTACCGCAACGAACGAACAGATACTAGGGTTCGTCAGCCCATGTAGCCAGCCCAAAATCAGCTATGACCACGTCGTAGCCTCCTTGGTTCCTAATCATAATATTCTCAGGTTTGAGGTCCCTGTGCATGACGCGTTTGGAGTGTAGATGTTAAAGTCCTTTAAGAAGGCCTCGCATGAGCTGCTTGGTCTGCTAGGGAGTAAACTTATGCTTCGACTGGATCTTGGTAAAGAGTTGTCCACCTTCCAAGAGCTAGATAGTAACATAGATGGAGTTATCGGATTCGTAGACTCCGTAGAGTTTCAAAACATTTTAATGGTTCGACTTGCGCAGAAGTCCTATTTCGTTGATCAGCGACTCTTTGCCTTTTTCCTGCGAGAAGGTGGCCTCCTTGGAGAAAGCTTTGACTGCGACAAGCTTTTTGTCCTCGAGCCTTTCAGCTAGGTAGACCGAGGCGAAGTTGCCTTTGCCGATTTTTTTCAAAGGTTTGAAGAGGGAATGGAATCCTCGTTGGTTGATCTTTTGGACGAGTGCTTCTTTCCATTTTCTGATGATTTCGACGTTGGAGTTATAGAGACTTATGGCCTATCTGCCTTCTCTTTCAAACCTGATACCAATCGCTGTTCCTGAAACCTATATTATTATTATTATTATTTATCATTATGAGTTTGATGATTATTTTTTATAAAAATATTTTTATCCTTTAATCAATACATAACAATATATATATATAAATATTGACTTCTATTCTAATAAACAAGAAGAAAGTATAGATATATATATGTATATATTTATGTTTTAGGATAAAATAATAACATAAAGTTAAAGTATTATTAAACTGGTAATATAATTTTTTAATTATTTGAGATGGAGGAATTTTTTACAGGCCATTATTGACGGAGCACTTCGAATTTCGTGTCAAAGTTCAGTTCTGCCACTTTAGTTATTTGCGAGTTCGTATGATCCTGTAGTGCAATGTTAAGTATTCAAAGAAATTGAGAAAAATTAAAAAAATATATACATTGATACATTGTTTTTTTTATCGATCCATATCGATGGTATCAATATAAGAAATATATTTTTTTTTACCTTGTAGTAGACGACCAGATTTCCGACAAGGATAATCAACCTGAGTTGATCTTCTTCGTGTATCGACCCGGTAGAAAAAGTATTGAGGAGAATAACCTCGCCGGCGGTTCGGATTTGGTCGAGGAGTTGGGGGGTGACAGGAGAAAAAAATTATGGAAGACTACTCATTACTACTGATTATTTTATTTTTTCCTTTTTTATATTTTTATATAAATATTTTTTTTGTTTTTATTTTAATACGGGTATATATAATTTATGATTTATGATTTTTAGATTTTTTATTCTTATTTTTATTTATTAGGTTTTTATTTTCTTCGAAAAAGGAAACTTTTAGAAATTAAATATAATTAAAAACAGCACAAAAAAGTAAAATAAATAATGAAGGAGTATTTCTTGATTATAAAAAATTATGCATCTATTCTTTTAAAATTATTAGTAAAATTGAAGTAGAAGAAAGAAGTCCATTATTATGCCTATAAAAATATATCATGTTAATGTTATTACTAATAAATACAGAAGCTTGATTAAATATTTTTAGAATCCTAAAAAAAAACATCCAAAAGTACGGTTATTTTAGGATTTCTATCAATTTGTATTATTTATAATAATTGTAATAGAGTCGTAGTTGCCAAAAAATGAATATCTATATGTCTATATATTTATTGACACAAAATATCGCTCTTGCTCTTTAGTAAACATATTCGAATTCGAGGTTACAGGGAAATTCCAGGTCCAGCTAAAAGTATGTTACATTAGCTGTTTTGGCAAGAATATCTGGACAAATAATATAGATATGGATTTGGTGCTGTTTTCTAGGCCAAGTCGATACATATTTTTTTAGGCAAAATAAACACCCATTTTGCTATGAGGCAAGTTCAGTTAACTGATTAATATAGTCTAATATTTCTTAAACAATAATAGGTAATTTAAATGTATATTTTCATTGGACTGATATATGGAAGGATTGGCAACATTTAATCAAATTTATAATATTTATAATTTTCTTCGATTTTAAAAATAAATAAAATAACAGTAATATATATT
>JAHDVE020011891.1:0-34040 GCA_022606495.2 Halesus radiatus
CAAAATTAATTTTTAAAATTGCTGGTAATCACTGAAGGATAGTAAGCGACTCAGAAAAATCAGAAAAAAAGTACGGTCACCTCTAGGACCTCTTGCCGGTCAATATTCATCCTAGACTTGCAGAATGTACCACATTAAATATAAATGGATACATTTATCCAAGATACTATCTAGGCAGCATTTAGATCGAGATGAATCTTGCAATCACACATAAAGAAAATAAAAAAGGGTTAAGAAAATGAAGATAATGTTGGCAGTTCTTAGTCGAAGTATGATACAGTTAAATATGACCGAAGGGGTGGGGTCCCATTAGCTCAGTTGTAGAGTATCACCCGTCAAGGCCAAGATCCTGGGTTCAATTCCTAGATGTGACCGTATCTTTTTTGTTTCAAAATTTTCAATTGAGAGTCGCTAAAATTGAGGTGTCGGTTTGTCCGTAACAGGTGTTTCTTTTTCAAAGACTATTTGACGTAAATAAATTAAATTTGGCACTATTGTAAATAACTAAGCTCGGTAAGTATTGGCACACTCGAGATAAGTCACTAAACAGAAAAAAAAAATATATATATATCGATAACTCGGGAAAGACAACACTAAGGTATCGATATAATTTTCAACAACGCCACATCACTTCGCTGACTGTATACGTATTTATCAAAACCCTCGCCCCCCCCGGATACTGAGCGAAAGGGACAACTGCGCGTCGGGCTGATAATACCTAAATAAAATCTTCAAAATCGAGGTTTTGTATTCCCCATTTTTCTTCTCCAAAACTGGACCGATTTTTAAGATTTTTTTTGCTAAATGTATTAGAAGAGAATATTCTATGTCGGTACGTTTTGTTTTTTTTAAAAAATACATTGCTTAGTTTGTATACTGAGCGTCTATTGATGGCGTTCAAACCAGGCAATTTTAACGATTTTTGAATGGTTATAACTCCTATAAGAAGTAACTTATCAAAAAAATCAAAACGTACCGACACGCTAGTTGTCGATATCTATATTATGTTAAAAAATATTTGCCCTAGTGTCAAAATCCAGAGAGATAAATGGGGAATACGTTTGTATGGAAAAAACGCCGCCGGGTTTCCTCTTAATAAGTAAATAAATAAAAAAAACAGTAATTATTTAGGTCAAAGTTATACTAAAGTTAATGACAAACAAGTAAAATATAGAAAAGTTCAACTATTCCTAATTGTCACCAGTGCTGATGATACACTGTGTTGGTACTATTGACTGACTAATAAACTATTCTAATTTCTTCAAATGCTTGGTAACTTTGTGGCATCATTATTAATTATATAAATTGAAAATACACTTTGTATATACCACTTTACTTAAAATATATAAATATTTCTACATGTTTCGATAGCAATGCTATCATCTTCAGGAATAAATTATTATTATTATTCATTTATTCCTGAAGATGATAGCATTGCTATCGAAACATGTAGAAATATTTATATATTTTAAGTAAAGTGGTATATACAAAGTGTATTTTCAATTTATATAGTAAACTATTCCTTATTGTCACCTGTGCTGATGATACATTGTGTTGGTACTATTGACTGACTAATAAACTATTCCTTATTGTCACCTGTGCTGATGATACATTGTGTTGGTACTATTGACTGACTAATAAACTATTCCTTATTGTCACCTGTGCTGATGATACATTGTGTTGGTACTATTGATTGACTAATAAACTATTCCTTATTGTCGCATGTGCTGATGATACATTGTTTTGGTACTATTGATTGACTAATAAACTATTCCTTATTGTCACCTGTGCTGATGATACACTGTGTTGGTAGTATTGGCATCTAAATATCCTAGCTGAACTAGCACCCCTGTAAATTTCCATCTCAACACAGGCGTTTCACACCTAGTGATTTAAGAAAATACATGCATTGTACAATGAATTTGACCAATGAACGTGATTCCATGTTAAAATATACATCTTATTAATTTTATGTACAGGCAAATAATATTATACGGGACCATACTTATTTCAGATTAATACTGTTTATTATCAACATTTTTATACAATTTTGAACGCAGGGGAGATAATATTGGAAAACACACGTTTTTGGAGATACTGTTCTTTATTTCTGGTACTTATTTTAATAAATGTTTAAGACCTTACTCGTTTTTAGGAAAAGAAAGGCAAATTTAATGATGGGTGGTACAGTGTGGGGATTCGATTATAATGTATCTTATTCGTCCCTCAATAAGAAACAGATTGAGGTATGAGGTTCGAATAGTGTTATTAAAATAAAATAAGTCTAATTAGAATGCATAAGAAATACAAGAGTTGTACTCACAGATATATTGAATTTAAGAAAAGCTAAGTTTTTAATTTGGACCGAAAATCTGTTGAACTTGTTGCTTTTTGTGGGGAAATTTCGATTTTCGTTTAATTGTCGTAAACTACCCATGTATAAAAAATATATTTTTTCAGATGATGCCAAAATTAGTTGAGTTTTCCTCTAAATTCTCCTGTCTGAAATGAAAATAAACACAATCAAAATTAGGGTTGTTTTCACTCTCCTGTACACCTCTAAAAATCCAGATTCGACACCTTACGTTGCGACCGTCAAATGATTGTGAATGTAATATTCAAATATTCAATTCTTTAAGCAAGGATAGATGAAGAAAACGTTCTATCGGAAAATGTTACATGTAGGCAGAAGATGTGTGGAAATTAAAACCTTAGACGTCCAATTTAACCCTTACTTGTGGGTGCTGTCAACTGATTTGATATGTCTCTAATTATTTCAAAATCTCTGCAAATATACTACACACAGAGTTCATATTTTAGGTGTTCCTCGACAAAACGTTTATGTATTGGATAAAATAGTTAAAATATGTAAGTATTTATCAAAAACCACAGAAAAAATCATTGTATCGAAAATTCGGCAAATTAGTTAAAATGTACATGCGTTGATAACTTGCCGAGTGTTGCGGTAGTGAGCAAGAGGGGTAGTGGGTATTGCTCGCCATATCACGATGCGCGATCGTCAGTAGAAGCCGATGGTGTGCCGGCTGTAATCGACTTATTGTACGTTTTGCGCGTGGGTGATGTTTTTTCCCTGTTTTCAACACTTATACACAATATTTTACTTATGTTCATTATTCATTATTAATAAAATGATTTTCACAACAACAAAAAAATGTTAACTATTAATTACACAATTCTAAATATATACCATGTGCACTGAGTGTACAGGACCGGAATTCGGGGGATTTTCTGATACCGTAAGTGAAGGGAGATGTGTGATAATAAAAAAAATGGTAGGGGTAGCAAACCTAAACGCGGGCCTGCTTGCACGGGTATCCAGAAGTTATTCAAAGCGGTATTACCCAGAGAGCGATAATGCCAAAAGAGTTTTTCTCCCATTAACTTGTGAAAAGTTTCGTTATAAAGAAAAATATTTTAAATTGAAAGCCAGAACGTATTTAGCTTGTTAAGTAACCTTTAGCCGAGTTCTTCATGATATCGAATAAGTTTTCGTATCTTCTCCTGAAATCCCGTAAATTTCTTTCTTGCCATGCGTCCCTCTGCCGGAAGGAAAGCGCGTTATTTAGTTTAACTGAATATTTAAAGGGGAAACGTGAGGTGACTGGGAACGATAAGGCTTTGATCCCGGGGGAATTTTTCGGGAAACCGTAATGGATTTTGTCGCAAACATCTTTAGGGACATTAATTTTATCATTGATTTTGACCTTTGATAATAATTTAAGTTCGGCTTTGTAATCTTCTCACGAACAAGGTAGTTGACTTAAGTACAAGCAATAAGATCATCATTTGAGTTCCGCTTTGTAATCTTCTCACAAACAAGATTGTTGACTCAAGTACAAGCAATAAGATCATAATTTAATTTCTGCTTTGAATCTTCTCACGAACAAGGTAGTTGACTTAAGTACAAGCAATAAGATCATCATTTGAGTTCCGCTTTGTAATCTTCTCACAAACAAGATTGTTGACTCAAGTACAAGCAATAAGATCATAATTTAATTTCTGCTTTGAATCTTCTCACGAACAAGGTAGTTGACTTAAGTACAAGCAATAAGATCATCATTTGAGTTCCGCTTTGTAATCTTCTCACAAACAAGATTGTTGACTCAAGTACAAGCAATAAGATCATAATTTAATTTCTGCTTTGAATCTTCTCACGAACAATGTTGTTGGCTTCAGTACAAGCAATAAGATCATCATTTTGCTTTTCATACCTATCATACCTACCCATGGTAGATACTATCAATATCCCCATGGTAGAAGATGACCATTTCGAATCGAAATGTTGGCGTTACTTGAAATGGCTTAAGGCGATCCACCGGCTAAAATTCCAACGAAATCACGCTCTCCTTATGGAGGTGGCGACAAGGTTGAGATTCCCGCTTAACATCGGCCGCATGTTTCGATTTACGCATAAAAACTATCACCAAAACGCGTGTTTTATTCAATTCTATAAAGCTCAGACATAATTATTGAAATGTTTTACGGTCATATTCTAAAAAACTTAATTTACCACAATTAACAATACGACAATATTGGAAAAGGGGTTCGTAAGTAAGAGAGTTTGGGCTTAAACATTTTTTTTAATCAAATTCTCAAACCGAAAACACATGATTTTGCATTACTTCCCATTGCATCGCCTTAATCCGTTTTTGGTGACCAGATCTGAAGAGCCAGATATTTCTATCCCTTCTTCCGTCAGCCTTACAATATTCCTCGCTTGAAGATGCGATAGTCCCGCTGACTAGTACAGAGCTGTTAAGAGTATTATTCATTTTTTTTTTAAAAAGTCCCGATTACTTTTGTGTTTTTTTTCTGTCATTTATGTCTTTGGGGATGACCTGTGAACTCTTATTTTAAGGAAAATCATGTATTAAGTTTTAAATTGTCATGTTACATAATCTGAAATTATAAAATCTCGCACTGAAGTCATTCTCCAGCAGAGCAAAATAATAAACAGTGGTTAAAACGATCGCTTCTCCTGCGTAAAATGTCAAGTGTGGGCAAAGGTTGGTCACGCGTTCGGCATTTCTCCAGCTTGGCGGCAGTTCTTCGAGTTGAAAAACCTTCCATTGAAATACCGGTAGAACAAACGCAACGTTATCATCAACGATGTTGTATTGTTTGCAATATGTATCTATCTATCTAACAAACTTTGTAAGTTTTTTTGGGGACCGGATAATTCAACACGCGTATGAATCGACCCACTTTTTAAAAGTTATATATATTAGTCATTAAAAAATGACAAAAAATTAACTAACCCGTAATCCTAACCTAACCAAAATAATATTTTTTTAATTACTTTTAATGACTTTATATCACTTTTAAAAAATGTGCAGATTCGTACTTGTGTTGAATTGTCATGGAACCGAGTTTTTTCAGGTCTCTGGGACCCAAGAACAGCGATAGGTACCAAATTCTATTGTAATTATTTTTTTGTTCATAAACTGATGGGTATAATTTCCAATGACCAAAAAATTATACTTTGTTTGATGGCTCTCCCAAAACAAAAATTTGTCTTTTTTTTTATCCTTCTTGTTGTATGCAGATTGTCAACTTTTCAATCAAAACTCATCCTCGGCAGGTTTTTATTATTGAAGCCATTTATTTTCTTATTTGTAAAAAGCATTAACTTTGTGGCTCGCCATAATAAAAAACACATAAATTTGTTGTAGACCACTTTTATTTTATCAAAACTCTACCGGTTTCGGAAGCACCCTTCCTTCATCAGGAGAATATTAAAATTCTTCTATTAAAGTTTTAATATTCTCCTGATGAAGAAGGGTGCTTCCGAAACCGGTAGAGTTTTGATAAAATAAAAGTGGTCTACAACAAATTTATGTGTTTTTATTGCATTTATTTTCTGTTCGTATTCTTTCATTTTGGGTTCGAAAAGGTCTTTGATCATCGCTCTGCAAATAATAGGCTTGCCGCTGGCTGTAACGGGACTACTAATAATTACCTTATTCTCAGAATGTTCTCAAAGCTCTCCATAGAACGGGTGTATCGCTTAATCATTGAACAGTTATTTCCCGATTTGCATATTCAATTCGAGTCGGATGTCTGCAAATATATATATATTTTTTTTAACAATGGAATTTTCGTTTAAAAACACTTTATGATTATTTTCTCTTACCTTTACGACACAGTAATCAAAATAAAAGACCCAGAAATAAAATAATTTACATAATTTTTTTTGTGGAAAGCAATTACTTTGTGGCTTGACACATTTATTAAATAAATTGATAGTATTATTCTTATTAATCATCTTAATTTGTCGTACACTCGTATTTCCCTTTAATTCAGAATTTTCCACTTCTTAATCCCTTCTTTGACGTTCTGTCTCTTTCTTTTTTATGTTTTTTTCCCATTCTGTTACATGTAAGCATATATCTGTTTCATTTTTCCATTGTTTCGTTTAATATTATGTCTCCTTCCTTTTGTATATCCCAACTATGTATATGTGCTCACTCTATGTATTTTTGTTTAGTTTTAAGATTTACCCCGATGAAGCTTGATATAAGCGAAACCGGTTGGTGATAATTTTAAAAATAAATGAGCTTAAAACGAACTGTTTGTTTTATTTAATAACCAAATTGTTTTGCTCCCAGATCCGCCCGGGTTTTAATACTTTTCTTCGATATCTTGTAACCATTGAAAAAATGTAACAAACAATAATGGACGTCGTCTTATTTTTTGTAGGTTAAGGGAGATTTCAGTACGATATTGAATTTTTTCCAGGGAAATAAAAACGTTAGCTATATTTTCCAATATATTTTTTCACCTTATAAATATAAATTTTTGTAATATTTAAATGAACTTCTAATCAAAATAAATATATCCAATTATTCTAAGCAGGTTTAAATAGGTGCGCTGAAAAATCGTGTTAAATCAAAATATATCACGATTTATCAGTCTCGGAATTATAAAATTAGAATTTTTTTCTCTAAACTAAAAACTATGCAACCTCCTGCTCCAGATATGAATATCAGTTGTTGGGTCGCTCTCTCCATTCACAAAAACACAAATATTCATATGGCACCCGAAAAAGTTTCTCCATATTCCGAATGCATAATTGCGTAAAAAGGAGTGTCGAATAAACCCGAAAAATCCATGATATCCAAATGTCACCATAATAATATTCTGCAGCACGTCCGATCAAACCGAAATTGAATTCACGGCACACATACTGCATGAATCATTTATTTCGAATAAATGCGATCACGTCGTGTGAGTGCGGCGGGCCGGGGAAGCAAATCCTATGGAAACATAGGTCTAAACGAAAAATATACTGAACTACTGATTGACCCACCCGTGGCTACTGTGGTGTCAACCGGTTTTTGTGAAAACGGGTTTCCAACAGAAAATACTTATATAATAATAATTTTCAAGCATTTCAAGTGATGATATTGGAAATACGAAGTTGAAAAATGTTAAATTTTGTTGGTAATTGCATTCATTTTCTTCCATTTTAGTATTCCACTGAACTAATCTTATTTTCACCTACTGAAAAATGCCCTTCACAATACAGGCGTACTTCTAACGTAGAGGACAATATAACTAACTAACTAACTAACCATCACGCCGTTTCTCCGCAGGGATAGGCAGAGAGGACGGACTGCCAAACAACTCGATCTTGCCATATACTTCTTGCTTCATTCACATTCATACAACGCCTCATACATTCTCTTCTGTTATTCCGACTTCTGACATGGCCCGACTCGAGTATTTGATTCACTTGATCGTGCCATATTTTCCTCGGGCGTCCCCGGCTTCTTCTTCCATTCACATTCGCGTCATATATTCTCCTTACACTCCTCTCTTCGTTCATTCGCTCTACATTCCCAAACCATCTAAGCGTCCCTTTCTTAATCTTGTTCACGATATATATATTTCACCTCATTTTTAGAAAAACATTTATGATATGTGCATAATATAGGTTATTCACTTTTAAATGGGTTTTCGGGGTTGTTTTTATTTTCTCAAAATTAAAATATCACCAATAATTTTAAAATGCATACCTGACAAGCAAATATCTAAACAAATACATATTTTTTTTAATTCCAAAAAAAAAATTTTTTTTTTACTGTCACTAACTATTACACAAGTATACCCACGCACTGGCCTTACCTATGTGGGATACAATACACATACATTTATATACATGTATTGAAATATATATATATAATTGAATATAAAAAGTAAACGTTTTTTTTAAATGTTTATAACCTTTTTACCTATTTTTATATAAATGTGTGTATCAAAAAAATTATTAATTAATAAATAATTTTAAAATCATTTATGAAAACATTTAACAGCGGAGGTCCAGAATTTGTTTAAAAAATTATTTTCCGTCAACCTTGGACTTTTTCACTGGCTAAACCAAGGTATGGTATATTATCTCCCATTATAAACTAATAATATATTAATTGAATATCTAACACGGTAAATATCCTTGTAATTTCAACACATCCTGGATTGAAATCTAGAAAATACATCAAAGATTAGTGTAAGATTTTTTTAACAATTCAAATTTCAAATGGTGAAAATCAGGCCTCAACTCATACAACAGAGGTTTAAACATACCACAACTAATTTTACGTCTACAGATACTACCTTCCATGTTTGCTCTTCGGAGCAGTGTGGCCAACACGAGTGATAATCAAATAAGCCACCGTAGCTTCCTATGGCATCTGGCAATCCCATTATATTATGTAGATTGCATCGTCCCACTATTGAGTGTCCGTTGGCTATGATTGGGTGAAGCTTGAATTGGGAGCAAACGATTTTTTTTTTCAAAGTACAGTGGATTTCGGATAATTGGCAGCGGTTTTTGGAAAAAAAGTATTTTACCTGAATTGGTTTTGCTTACTTATGCCAACTCGTTGCTTAATTGTTGTTGCTGTAATACCATATTACCAAGATAAAATTGACGATGATGCCTGTATTCACTTTAATGTTCGTTTGCCTCAACAACTGAAATCAAAATTTCAACCTTCAGCGTCATGAAAATTGCAGTGCCTAAAATTTCCAGATCATCGCAACTTTAATAATCTTGCAGCGTTTTTTTTTCGTCATTATCTGCGGAGCTTTGTAATATCAATATAAGTGTCTAAAAGTAAGGGTAGACACAAATTTATTTTTTCGATATTTTCCAATAATTTTATAAGAAAAAGGGTTTTGACTATTACAAAATAAATGTACACTGATACATAGTTTGTGTACTTTCACAGCCTCAAATCATTGTCATGTGTAATTTACTTCCCCTTACAGGTTTAAATTTTCTGCTCATTGGTTAAGCCGTACTCATTGGTTTCCACTAATTTGGGTAGCCGCTTCATTGTACCAAAATGTTCCAGTCCAAATGCGTTCAAATCCTCCTTCAACTGTGAGAAGTGACATAAAATTGACATACTTTTTGGTCATACTGAAAATTCGTTAAAATATTTATCTTATGTTATACCCTGTCTTGGTAAAAGGATTTAAAATGTCAAATAAACCGGCCATTCCTCTTTGGGTTATATCATTGGGTGTCGATATGGTTCATTTAAATCGTTAACTTTAATGTTCTTATATTTGAAACTAGAAGGTTGATATTTATTTCGTAAAAGAAAAAAATATATATGTGAACCACTAACGCATTTTTTTTAATAAATATCGCACAAGAGTCCCAACTGCTCCCAACCGTCTGGAGCCAGTGAGACTATGGCATCCCCAATTGGGCAATGTTGTGAGACTGAAAGTATTGGGGAGGGGAATAAGATGGGGAAGAGGAAAGTGGTAAATACCTGGATATTCAGATGTGGTCACCAAACACGGCTAAAAGCCATTTTAAGCAACGTTTCAAATCTGAATGGTGGTCTTTCACCAGGGCGATACTGAGAGTATCTTCCATTCTGGAACGTGCGCAAATATATAATTTTTAAATAAATTAATTGTGAGACAGCACAAATTAAATTTACTCGAGCACGCCGGGATTTGAACCCGCGACCTACGGATTCGTATTCGAGAGCCTTACCGCTCGACCATAGAGACCGTCATGGATTTATTTGTTGCTAGTTTAGCTTCTACTTAAGCTTCACCAAAGTGGTACTAACAAGTTAATAGATATAGAATTAGTTTGTTTTTTCTTATTTAATATCAAACCATAAAGAGGTTGCTTTAGACAATATTTTTAATTCAATTTTTTTCTGGTAAAGCAGAAAGTCAATACAAAATGATTCTCCTTCCTAGTATGCCGGTAGCTTCCTACTGCAAAGTGCAACCCGCTTCCTTCGAAAACATAGCCTGAAAGGTCGAGGAAAATATGATCGGTTTTGCTTATAAACATTAATAAGGAAACTGCGAACTCAATTTGCCTCGTCGCTCCTGGTAAAGTGTCCATCAGTCTTTGGCTGCAACAGGGCGGAAATGAATAATGGCGGTGCAGACGCAGGAGTGGAAAATATCGTTATAGGCCGCAGCCGGAACCGGAAGTTGGGGATGGGGGGAAGACAACATCCTGTCACTTCCACTGCACATATCCTACTTCAACTAAATGCATTATAAGTTTGAAAGCATTTTCGAATAACACTTAAAACATCGGAAATTTTATACCCTCGTTTAGGATGTTGTAAAAAATGCATTTGAGAGCGGATGCTGTCTATAGAGGGGTGTTGTCATAATGATGTGAACTGATAGGGACTTCATTAAAGGCGTACATACAGGCCAATCATGGGCTTATGGCATGATCTTTATTTTGATACATAAATTTAATTACTTTACAACAATAATTCGAAACATCTGATAGCTCACCAATGATACCAGAGACCAAAATGAGTCAAATCTGTTTAGGATTTTTTTGTCTCGTGTAAAGCTAAATTGGTGAAATGCTGTGTTTAGACAAAATAAACACGCATTCTTTATATACCATTTTTTCGACAACAAAAAGTCTATTTTGAGTTGAATGATCGATAAATTGTCATTTGACAAATAACCTCCATGTCAATCACCCCATCTGACCAGCGTATTCTGAGGATGCGCTGAAAGATCTACACTTTAAAAACTTAATTTTTTTTCTTAGAAGCTTGTTTTATTCTTTTCAATGCTTATTTCTGTGCCTTAAGAGGAACGGCTGCGCTGCCTGTTTCATACATAACTTAATTTTGGTTTTAAGACCAAAATACCATTCCAAACTGAATGATATCTTTTTTTAATTAAAGGTTTAGTAAATATCTAGTACGGATGAGAAGTATTTCATTTATTTTTGTGTTAGAATTATTTATTATATTTTTACAGTTGGCACTTGCGACAAATGTCATATCATACTAACAACATTAAAGATGGCGTCAATTCCCCTTACATATTTAAATACCTCCACATATGCAAATATTGATTATTTATTTTTATGAACCTGGCAATATATTTATTTCTTTTAAATTTACGGGTATTTAAGTCCCGGTAGGAAATAAATACCAAAGAATTAATATGTTTAACAACGTTGTTGATCAATATCGCCTCTACTTTATTTTGCTTCCCATGTTTGCCTCAGAGATCACCTAGAAGCGTTCCTTTATCAGTTGTTTTCTTGATAACATTTCTTGTGACTGTTTTTTTTTTACTCCCAAAGTGTGCATAAAAAAATAGCAAAGTTGAGTAAAATACCAAGATAAAACGAAATTTGTTGGTGTTGCAATTAGCATTGACGAAAAAAATATATAATGCAATACCAATACAATCAGTTATATACTAGTATTTCAATATTGTTAATAAGATATTTCGATATGGTCCAATAAAACATTTTAAAATTATTAAGATTTCAGATTAAATTTATTTGTTTTAAATAGCGATTAAAGAGAAGGTAAAGGGCAAGATGTTTCAGGACAAAAATTACTTTTTTTACAGTTTTTTACGAGAGGCCCCTAGGGAAATAATTTCGCTCAAGGTCTATGTCATCTTTGGGGATATTGTGTGGAGGGTCTTTTAGAGGACAGGAAGAAGTGAACCTGAGTCTTAAAGAGACCCATGTTGTAGGACAGAGGAAACACAGAGGCCGGCAGATCATTCCATAGCCGAGCCGCTGAACACAAGAACGAGTCGTAGAAGTGACCCGTTCTCATATGACAAATATCAACCGTGTACTAATCATGAGTTTAGCGTGTTTTCCGACTATGGTCCGGTGCCGAAGGGATCAATGACGATAGTTCCTCAGAGCATCTACCATTAAAATACCGGTAGAACAATGACAATATTCTCACCTGATGTATGTGCTCCAAAGATTGCAAACCGTTTGTTAATATAGGCGAATTTATCAAACGGACCGCCCGTTTCAGTACGAAGTCAAGGATTTTTTTCAGATATTTTGGGGCTCCCAACCAGAGGTGGCTGCCAAATTCTACAGTGGAGCGCACTGTGTTGTGTTGGTATTGCATTACACAGCCATATATTTAAATTGGAATTATTAACTCATTTTCATAAAAATGTGACTTCCGGACTTTCACCTCTAAGGTACCTACATATTTAGCGTAGAGTTTGCCAAAAGAGAGAAATTAAATATGTTGATATCATAATTTTGCTTTTAGGCCACAGATACAAAAATATTTCACGTGTTAATTAAGATGATCTACACTGAACGATTACTTCTTATTAACCCCTATTAAACCACTAAAAATCTACCCTAATCCTACCATGATAGGGAGCTCTGCGATTCTTCAAGGTTTCCTTCATTCAAAAGAAGACTTCACCACAACTTTCCTCCCATAGCCTAAGTAGAAATTTCTGATAATGTTATCAGTACCTCTCTTAAAATATTAAGGGATTTTAGGAATGGTCTCTTCATCCGCAAACGAGCAATCAAAACAAAGTAATCAAATCTCGCTTGGATAGGCGCTCGCTGAACAATAACTTGGAACTCATTAAATAAACAGTACCTACCGACCAACTTACAGAACTAGCGGTTAGCTATTTAGCTGTAAAATAACTCCGACCTAATAATTTGAGAATAACCAATTACGTTTACTTTCATCTGAGGAAGCACCGGCGAAACTCAGTTGGAAAATTTGCTCGCCAATTTGGTATGAAGTAATATCCTCGCTTGAGAGCTTCGTCGATGTGTTTCAAATATAAGCTATTGGTAAATTGCAATTAATAAACCCAATAAGCTGTGTGAGAAAACTTAATATTTACTATAAACACATATGCCGCGGAATCAAAAAAAGACAAACCCTGCGAGGTCACATTGAAGTGCATTCGGTTGTATCAGAACGTACCCCATAAACTTATTTTTTTTAAATATATATCTTATCAACCAAGAATCTTAATAGAGTGTATTATGCTTTATGCCACTCTCATTTGGAATATGGAATATTAGGATGGCGCTCAGCAGCATCAAATAACATAAAATAACAAAATATAACTCAGATATGCATCATAAAGACCATTTCAACATTTCGACGTTCCGAGTGTACAAAAAATCTTTGCCAAAAATATTCTGGTTTATCGTCTGAAAAAAAAAGGCTAAATTCCAAACACCCTTCATAATCATAAAACCAGAGAAAAGCAAAAAGACCTTAGCTGTAAAGTTATACAACAAACTCCCACCTAGTATCAAACAAATTAATTGAATCAATAATTGTATTAGGTCCAGCAAAATTTGGCTTATGGAAATAACAAAGGAAGAACTGACTAGTATTCTTAAAACAACGTCACAGAAATTAATGAAAATACCCTACACAAACCTTAAAGTTCAAATATAGAAGTCCCTGAAAACCCCTTTATTCGAAACCTAGTTCGCCTCAGCAAAGGATCTCCTAGTGAGGAGGACTATGAAAAAAATTGTGTAATTAATATAATATTTTTTTCAATAATGTTTAATGGAATTTATAGATAATGATGTTCCTTACTTGCTACGCTATCTTGGGCCGTGTTTATAGCAAGTAGTCCATTTCCGTTCGTGATTATATAAAATATGCTACTTTGTGTACATTACATGTAGCTTACATTGCATAAGTATTTAAAACAAAACAAGAAAAAATGCCTTTAACGGGTGATTCTCGAGATTGTTTCAAGTAAAAAATATAGATGACGTTTTGGTCTCCGTTGAAATTTTTTGTTTTTATTAAAAAAAAAATTTTCATATGTCGGCACTGGTAAATCAGCTGAGTAAACGCCCAACCCCCCGAAAACCCAACCTAACTTAACCCAACCCTAACTGTCCAATACCTACTGTTTTTTTTTAATGTTTTTAGGTGAAAAAAAAAGTCTACGAAGACCAAAATGCCATCTTTATTTTTTACTCCAAATTATCCCAGGAATCACTGGTTAAGGTTTGTCGGATGCGTCCTGATACATCCTGTATAGTTTTTTCCTCACGTTGGTATACAATTTAAATTTATTATATTCGCATCTCGTTCAAGAGAGGAAAACACTCTCAGATACTTCCCAATATGGCATCGGGCTCGTATGTATACATATACACACACATACACATGAACGTACAAATGAACATACACGTATGTACCAACACACCTAAACAACATATGCACCTCTATCTGAATACGAGAAATAGGCTACTAACACTATCTCACAATCACTCATTAAAATCATCTATGATATTTCCAGGCCATCAAATATTCAAACAAAAACACTAAACAGCCGCTCGGATGTTGGCAGGACCCCAATTTCATTTCAAAAAAATTTTAACGTACAAGTTTTTTTTTATCCTTTTTTAAATATAAAAGAAAAAATATTACCTAAATACCGCACAATAGCCCCAATTTCCCGGAACCAATCGTACACATCTACCCCATCCCCAATTTGACGTACGTATCTCCAGTGTTACAATTGAACTTAATTATTATCTTACAAGGTTTATTACAAGAAAACTTATTAAATATACTTTTTTTAATATTAGAAACATTTTATGTCAAAATTGTATATCTCAAATTTGGTATATTAGAATGGGAATCGGCAAACACAAATCATATGAAATAATTGACTAAAACCCAAAAGGTAAGACCATCCTTCAAGCCCCATAAGAACGCCAACAAAAGAAATTTTCAAGTCTTTTGCAGTTCTCTAACATCTTAAATATCTATGCATTTTTTTTTTTAATCAAACACTTTAAAGAAACCTAATTTTCACAACACAAGATCTAACCAGAATTACATTACAAATAACCCAAATTTTATACTGCTTTTAGACAAAGAAACTAGAAATATCTCTTCTCTAAGCTATATAATTCACTTCCACCAGCAATAAAAAAAAATTAAAAAGTAATCCTTTTCAAAATCCAAATCAAAGCCTTTCTCAGAGAAAACAAAAAGTATGAGTTATCCAGCATTTTGAAAAAAACATCCTAGTACCTTAAAACAATCAGTTTTAAAATTAAGCCTAGTCCGTTTCAGTATAGGAAACCCTAGTGAGGACGACTACGAAAAACATTCTGAATTGTCTTGTAATGTTTTTTTTTATGTACGAGTAAATATAAAAATAAATATATTGAAAGTAAATTAAAAAAAAAGTTCTGTGTGAATGGCGTGAAATAGGAATTGTGAAACATCTTAAATGAAATGAAATAATTCCGTAGAAAACGTCAAGTTCCATCACAGTACCCAAATATTATTTTATGGTGTTAGGCCTAACCTGTCAGCCATAACTTGTATTTATTCCCTTTCTTTCCTAGTATCTTATTATCGTTTTTTTTTTTGTAAAATATACCTTATATTTTTCCCTGAAGGTGGGTACACCCCATTAGGGTTATACATGTTTTTGTTGGCGTGTATTTATATATTATTTAAATCTGAGAAGTATGGGGTATAAAACACGACAATGAGTGAGTGATATGAAAGCATTCTCAGCTTTTTTGTTTTTCGAAAAATACTTCCAACCCTCCGCATTATGCATTATCGATGAACTTAAACATTTTGGTGCCTGTCTGATTTTTCTTTTGCCTGATTGAGGCATAAACTCGTGACGTTTTCAATAAATTAATCAATTTAAAGTAGCACATAAACTAATCAATAACGTTTTTTCCAGTATTAATTTTTGACGATTACCTCCAAACATTGTACCAGTCTTTCGTTTCCACGCCTAGAGAAATCCAGTGGTTTGGAGGTAAATTATGTCGTCAATTCCATTATGTAGAGCAGGGTTATTAAAAAAGCCCGAAAAATTGAATTTCCGGTGAAACAATATTAGAAGAATTCCATGGAATGACCTCTTAAACCAACTCTTTAATAGTTTTTTTTTGTTTGTATGAAATCGAATAGAAATCATTAAAGAGTTAAAAGCATTCTAGAAAAAAAAATGCGTACATGCACCTAACAGCTTTTATTTTTATTTTATGCTCAGAACAAGAAAGGACAGATATGACTAACACAAATCATTCGTCCTATTACGCATAACTACTGTAAAATGAGTTAGGGCGGATTGTTTCATAGAATTTGAAGGATTCATCAAAATTTGAAAGTTAATATTCAAGTTCTGTGAAAGTTTTATGCGAGTTCTGTTATTATTCAAGCACTGTGAAACAACTGGCCATCAATGTGATAATAACATAATTCGGATAGAACTTTCATTGAACTTGAACATTAACTTTGAAATTTTGAAGAATCCTTCAAATTCTGTGAAACAACCCGTCCTTAGAGTCGTGTTGGGTCCTCTGTTTATTAAAAATATGGGTCGCCAATATTATATATATCACATATTCCCGAAATCTCTACATGGAACAAAATCGAATAATTCACGCACTATCATCGCAAGTACATTTAAAGGTATAAATGAGAGATTTAGAGACTCTTGTTCCATTCCCATCTCCCTAATTCGAACTATTTAACTTCAGGGTATTTTTTTTTACTGTGTGGTTTCATACAGTTATTCAAGGAACCCCCAAAATAAATATCATTAGAAGTTTTTTTTTCCATAATTCTTAAATGAATTAGTTTATTATTATATCTTTAGCCTCTAGGAATCCACGCCATCCTTCAAACATTAATCAAAAACATGAAACGAGCATCACAATGAATGTATAGACATTGCTTAATTACATTGCAGAATTAGGATAGGTACACCCATAAAAGCGGATATTTCAGCGCATAAATTAAATCCCCAGGGTACTCGAAAAACAATACAACCATTCCATTCACCGTCGGTTGGCACAAAGGATTAAATCAATTCCCTCCGCACGATGTTAAATAACGAAAACTCTTTCAGGGACGATCCAGTCGTGGTGCTTGGCTTGTTGCCACAAGTTTACGCGGAGATCTCCTCTGGCAAATTAGATCGCTTTATTATTTTGTGTTTTAATGCCAATGGTGTAATGAAATGTTTCAAATGAAAGCTTTTCGCTTTTGCCAGATGAGGTGGCTGGACATATTACGGTTGGAATTCTAGTAGAACGACTACCGAATATAATTATACGGGATCTGCAATTATTGGCGCCCGGTACATAAGCCATAAATGAATAGCTATCGTATTTGAAATCACCCCACTTTGCATTCGGATACTTTCCCCGTGAGGCAGTAAGGTGGTCGTTTTATGTAGGTGTATAAATGGGAAAATATGAAAAAAACTTTCGAGGTTTTCAATCCAACAAGAGTGTTCAATAAAATTTTTCACGAAAACCTGGAAGAAATATGTACCTTCGCATGGCACGTTTTATTCAATCTCGTCCTGGAGCGAAATCACTACTACGTTCAAACTACAGCCCACAACCTGCAGATCTACAGGGGGTCTGTACAGGTCTATCCAGGAATATATCTATAGTAGACTGGGCCATCAACGTATGGAGGTTTTCTTGATATTTTGTTCTCTCAGGGGTCTCAAAATTTTGCCTATTGGGGCTATTGGAAAAATATTAGGAGTTAAAATCATATTTTTGTAGTCGTAATATTCACTTTTCAGCAGTTTCGTGACTCAAGCGTTACAAACAATAGATTTTCCTCATATTTTGCACTTTTTTGTTCAAAATCATAAATCGTCAGCTGCTTTCAATTTCAGATATGTGCTATATATAAATATATATATGTGTCCGGAAATAATTATTGAAATCGGTGTCATCAACAAAAAAAAACAATTTAAACTTTGGCCTCTGATACAGGGCAAAAGTAGTATGGAAATTGTTTGTTAATATTTTTAACGTTGGCTGGGCGTGGGCTGTAGTTTTCAGTATATGAATTCGCAACTTTCCAATTCAAATCTACCAAAAATCTAAAAAATCTTTGTTGCCCATCCTAATACCCAAGTCTGTCGAGAGGTCTATCCAGGTAACCTACAAATATATACAGTTTGGCAATAAAAAGTAGAAATTTGATAAAGTGGATAAAAAATCATTATATGGCAACACCAAGCAACTTGCTCACTTTTTCTTGGAAATTTGTTCCTAACATTTAATTTTTTCACATTCGAATTTGACAGTTCGTTTTAAATTTTATCTGTGAAATAGATTTTGTTTTATGATTTAACATTTAATAAATGAGATTTTTGATTCATACATTTAGAAATTTAAAAAAATATCTTATTTTCCGTGTAATTATCTTCTTACAAAGCGTTAAAAAATAAAATATTTTAAATCTGAAATTGTTTCAATATTGAATCATCTGCTATCGGAAAGTACCAACAATTTGTGAAGTTTCGTTAAAGTAAAAAATATGCAGTTGGTTCATTGTGCTTTTTAAAACTTACTTTTATTTTTCTATGAGCTATCTTGGTTTTATCATTTAAAACGGTCGCAGCGCCCTCAGTTTTTGTCTACTGTTAAATGTCAGACTGTACATCAAGGTTCTACAAGTGCCAATCTGTTCCGTCGTATGGCTCTTTGTGATCGCAACACGTCCAAGGAACAGACGTAGACAAATTGCCTGACAAAAACCAATAGTTTCAGCCTATTGAAAATACGCGAAATAAGAGAAATCGAAGATTATAAAAGAACTAAAAGGAATAATACTTTTAAAGGCAGTTTGTAATCTCTACGTGATGTATTCATTAGAGATTGAAGGTAACTTTTTATATTCATTTTGTTTAATCACTATAAAAAAAATGGATATTATCCAGCGAGAAGGAGTAACAAACTAGACTCTACTGGGGGCCGGTTTTATAACCATCCGTTCGTAACGCTTGATACCATTTTTAACTAATATTTGGTCTACCGCCCGATTTAGCCGTTTTACAAACGTTCGTCAGATTACCGGTCAGCTGACAACTGTCAGTTGTTGCCTTATTTGAAACTGTGCAATATATCATTTGAATCTGTAAAATGGATTCCTCTTCGAGCAGTGAAAGTGATGACGAGAGGAATTATCCAAGACATAAACGAACAGATAACGGTTCGTTAACGAAACGGTTCGATACGTAACAGAAATTTGATGGTTCGTTTATAAAACTGACCCTAAGTAAAACATACTACTTAGGCCACTCTCCGGCGGTCCGGTAGGGAATCGACATAAACCTCATGCGTGATACAGACAGGGCACTGCGCCATACATTTCAATGGGCGCTACCTCTTGGGGGGCGGAAGCGGGAGCGGCGCGACGTACTTCTGTTATACCACAAGCGGGACAACAATTCAGTAGCTTCTCGGTAAACACGCATCCAGTAAATCTATGCACTGCGTTTTGATCGTTTACCCGCCATTCATCCTTTGAGTTCAAACATGGAGAGGGTATGAATTTTCGGCTAATAATGGAGGTAGAGAGATATGCACGCCCTTATAACTATTAATTACCGGCATATGCAGTAAAGGGGACAACGAAAAAAGCTTGGTGTGCAATAGGAAGACTTATTACAGTAACGTGCTAGACCAGTTCTTGGAATGTTTTTTTTTTTAAATTCGGTACATTTGCCGGAATTTTACATCATCTCTGGACAGTTCCCTGGCAGCAATAAATAACCTAAAATTAATGTTACATTCGATGTAGGGGTAGACTTAAATCCTACTCCTTTTTTGTCTCGTTCGAGGAAATGAATAGCCATACCAGAGCTTCGTCTTCACTTGATTCACTCGACATTTTACGATTTTGACTTTGAATCCGATAACATTCAGCAGTAAATGTGATAACAGAAATCTGCAATACCGATAATTTACTGCAGACCCGCCAGAGAGTCGATGGAGGAAGCATCGTGAAACATTTTCTGCATTTTTGCTGCACCCGGTTTATGTCGTTTCCCTACCGGACCGTTAGAGAGCGGCCTTACATGTATTTTTATTTGTAAAAATATAACATCTCTAATTCACAATTTAGATACGTATTTATCAGTGGCGAATGGCGTGCTCATTACTCTATGACCAAAGGTAGGCTGTGGGTAGTTTTTCAAGTTCGGGTATGAATAAATTGTGCTTTGAGTATTTAAAAATTACTTTTATTATCATATTCCGCTGGTTGTTGTGGCCAACTGAGTTGAGAGCAAAAATACCTTAACAAAATTCTTGGAAAAATACATTTTATCCTGGAATTTTTCTTACTATTTTAAAAATATTTTTGTGGTTCCCTTTGCTTGGGGTAGACAAAGCTTATCGGCCTTTATGAACTGCGCGCCACTGCTATTTATATATGTCAAAAGTCAAGTTTTCTTCAGTACAGATCTCCATAATCTCCATATGGAGATCTGTGCTCAAAGCCATGATAATTTTTATGAATGTCGAACGAGCTACATGTATCAGAATTTCCTCCCTCATTTTAGTCAGACTTCTTCAAGAACCGCCTTAAGAAATTCTTAAAATAAACTCTACTCGTATTGTACGCAAGCTCTTGTGATGTGGCACTTAAAAAAAACAAATTCAGGTATATACTTTTTAGCTAGTACTTACTACGAATAATTATTTAATTCACTGGGCAGATTATTCTTTCAACGTTGGCAACACTCGCAGACAGCCTCACGGCCGTGAGCGGACAGCATTGATCCATCGACAGGACTCCGATTACACGGCACCCTCCCGCCCTTTTAAAATGATGTATAAGCGTATTTATATGAAACAAGCTGAAGTCCCCGGCGTTGCCCGAAGTTATTAATGGTTTGGAGGAAATTTTTAAGGTTGTGATGTGTTACCCCTACCCCTACCTCTACCCTTAGTCCTACCCATATACCTACCCGTACGGCTACCCCTACCCCGACTCCTATAGCTACCCTACCCTACCCTATAGCCACCCCTACAGCTACCCCTACCCTGACTATATAACTTTCATCACAACATTAATTCAATATCCTTATCAGCCTTTCCAGCTCTCATAAACATATTTCCCAAATACATATTCATAAGTTGTTCACAAATGCTTTTTTTGTAAAATTAAACTATGAACATATTTTTTTGGAACTTGGGTCGTAGAACAAAATAAAAGGGCATCAAGAGCATATGTCTGTGTCTTTAGTGCTAGCTAACGTAAGTTAAATCGATCGTAAACAGATTTTGATAGTTTGATAGTCCGAATGGGGCTAACAAGCTAAAGTCTTCGTTAACGTAAAGAGACAAATCCGTGACGCAAACGCAGAAGGTGACTATGCGTTACGAATGAGAGGTGTATACAGAAAATAAAAATTAAAAAATACAGACTTAGGCCCCTTAATGTTCAAACTTATCGCGACTGTAGAATGGAACTCGACATTTACACTCTACCTAACAAAATGGTTAAATTTTTTCCCAGTACATTTCGTTTTTTTAACACAAATTTAACATTTTGCTGCCTTCGCTGACTTCAGTGGTCAAGTTGGATATATTACATTTTACTGTCCTTAATTCGGCTTCGTAACCATATTCCAGCATTGAAATAATTCCTAAAAATTAAACTTACAAACATACAATACTCCATTTTTTTCTTTTAAATATCAGCTTCTGTTGAGTGTTCCAATTCAAGGAAAAAACATTTTCATCCCTTATCCCAGCGTTTTGCATTAGAAGCTCCTTGATATCCGTACTTCTCAGTTCCCGCGTTAAATTCCCTGCGAGTGAGTTTATCCCTCGAGCGGCCAAAATGCGAATGGCCGGTTTCCCCGTGAAAATTGTCCAAATCAAATGAAAGTCGTCCAATTCACTGGACGAGAAAATTAGTTTTAAATCCTGCAGCCTCGGGCCGTCTGTCTCCTGCAAATCTTCCTTAGATCTTCTCCTCGAGACTTGAACAAGTGTACAGAACTAAACTGCTCGTTCGCTTTCCGTTTCACTCTTTTTGCCTTTGACGCTCTTTCTCTCTAAAAATTCATTCCACCCAGCTTTTTCATTTCATTTTCATAATAATTTTTTCTTTTGTTAAAGAAAAAACTCTTCCATAAACAAACATACCTATAAATAATTATGGAATATAACGTCAAATATCATATGAACGACGTGCCATAGATAATAATTGTATAATTTGTATAGCGCCGTTTTTTGTGAAAAATCACTTCAAGGGCGCTGTACAAATATTACTTTTAAAGGTTTATCTTATTATGTACATACAGATACCACTTATCTGGCAAGGTTACTCCAGATTAACACATCATTATATTATTAAGTTTTAGCTAGGAAGATATGATTTTGCACGCACAGGACACACTATTAAAAAGCACAGCATATCGCATGATAATGGAGTAACTGTTTTATTCTCATTTATTACTGATATTACATTTATTAGAAGGATGGTGGCCAAAAAAAAAAGTTCGTATTTATGTTTTTTTTCGAACTTAAAACTGGAGAACAGTTTTTAAATATGACCGAAAAAGTATTAAAAAAATTCTTCTCGGGTTTAACTGAAATTATCGATTATTATTATTCATATTTACAAATATTTATAGTTATTTACTATGTCGCGGACTACGAAAAGTTTCAAACTTGTCCGTGAATGATTTTAGGTGGATAGGTACTAATCGGCTAGCTCCGCCATGTAAATTTGGTTTGCAACTGTATCGGTCATGGATATGACTTTAAGAATAGATGAGTTTTTCGCTCTGAATTTTGTCCAGTCTTTAATCAATCTTAAATCGATGGCAGTTTATTTCAGGCTTTATAGCCTACATATAACTTAACATTATTTGAAATATTACCATTCCGAATATGCCTGTTTCAGGGTGAAACCGATCCTGTAAAAAATAAGTAAAATGTAATAAAACATAAAGAGTTTTTTAATGATAAATAAATTCAAATTGAGATGGAATTCTACCCCGAATTATTAGTATCAAAAAAAAATTATTGTGTTCAAGTTTGAATTCCATTTTTATTGAAAGTTGTTTTTTTTTTTAATTAATAATAACTGCTATTTGGTTAAATTCAATTTTAAAAAAAAACATATTCATTTATAAAAAAAAGTTTTGCTTTACATATAACTTTTTTTATAAATAAACCTTTTTTTTTAATTAAATAATCCTAGCAGAACTTTTTTTTATAAATAAACCTTTTTTTAAATTAAATAATCCTAGCAGAACTTTTTTTTATAAATAAACCGTTTTTTAAATTGAATAATAATAGTTATTATTAATTTTTTTCTTTCATTTCTCCTTTTGTATATTTTGTGTGTTTAATTATGTCTATTGTACTGGTCGTTTTGAATGTTTATTTACTCAAAACCCATCATGCGTTACATCTTATTCATTTTGTGTGTGTGTTTTTTTTACACAATGTGTGTGTGTATTTGTTTTATCTACTGCATCTAAGGTAAGAACTTAATAAAAAACGTTAACCTTGTATACGATAATTTAATTTTATGTCAAAAAAGATCAATATTATCTTTTAATTACAGCTATATTTGGACGTAGGATGTAATAAAATTGAATGTGTCATGAAATTACATGAAAACATGATTACCTTTTTTTCTTCAAAGTTGTATACGACTTTTAAATACATTACTTTGGTAAATGCTTGCACGTGATTCGTGATCGGCCAAGGTTTTCATTATCCAAATCCCCTTTATTGAGTCAAAACTATGAATATTTAATAATGAATCTGCCGAAAAGTTTTGCGGCGGCAACCTACGAGTATGTCACTAGTCGCTACCTGTTTGTTATTTAATATGCACCGAGAGCCGCAGCTGTCTGAATTTGAAATTATTATCACGAGTGAACTGAATCGACTTGCAGAAAACCAGTCTTCAGTTCTTTTCAAAGGCTTTCAGGAGTTTGGAAAACTACATCACTGTATTTTTACTTCAATTCGATAGATTGAATACGTTTAACTATTTCAATAAGTTTGTAAATAGCAGTGCCATGGAGTGAATTTTAGATTGTCGATTTTTTTTAAAATGCACATGTTTTTTTTTTTCATTGTTATTGTGTTTAATTCGTAGAACTCCATTTAAGTTTTGAAGTATAGCTTGGCATTTAATTGTAGATACTTTTGGAACTACAAAATGTCATCACTATGGTAACACAAAGCTTCTCACTTCGTCTGTGAAATTAATGTATTCTTCACATTCAAATGTTTTCACGGTAAAATGAATTTTTTCAGGTTTTTTTTATTTATAACTTTAGTCTGTGAATTTGATTCTGTTTTTTTTTTTTAAATTTATCTAACATCATGGTTATTTCAATACACAAATTTCAGAAATTCGACAAAATTGCCAATCGTTAGTATAGTTGATATGAACTTCAACTATTGTTCTTTATTGTAATTACAATTATTTTCCCATGAGCAATCTTGGTGATACCATGTAAGGTTAAACGAAACGTATTACGCGCTCACAGATGGCGCTAATTCAAATATAGTCATTGTAAGTTCATATTGTGCGTATATGTTAGTTTTATAATAATATTGTGTATTTTTATAAGTTTCTTTAACGGCATGAACTTCAAATCTACAGTAACAAAGTATTCCATCTCATATTCCGTGTGTACACCCGCAAACAAAGAATTCATTTCAATATTTAATAGCATCACGTAATGAATTTTTGTTATAAAATATTTAAATTAGCGCCATCTGTGCGTGTATACTACGCTTCGTTTATCCATAAAACATTTTAAACAATCGGAACGCCCTCATTTTTATCCACTATTAAATGGCAGACTGTAAAGTTCTGCAAGTAGCTACTTTTTAAATTTTATTATTGTGACAGCTGTTTCGGTGGTTAAAGCCATTTTCAAACTTTGAACGTCGAGACAGCTGTCATAATAATTAAAAAGGAAATTTATCACAAAAATAATTTATTTTATTATGTGAATATATACGCATTATTTTAAGCAGACATGACTAATACGTGGAATTCATAACATAACACGATTATTCTTCAATTTGCGTCATTTTGCGATGACTCGGCAAAAATTTAAAGGAGGTAAACAAAACTCCATTCCTGTTGCTACCAAGCAATTTATCTCCATGCCATATAATAATGGCCCAACAAATTACTCGCATCTAACATGCTGCTGCAGAAACGATTAAAGGTCAAACCGCACTACAGCGGAGCGACGCATCAAAATATTCTCACGGAGGCAACAAGGAACTCCAGTGAAAAATATTATGGCTTTTAAAAAATATATTCGTATAGATCAGCAATCGCCGATTCTGAACATATAACTTTTGTTATATATAAATTATACGTATAATTTATAAATCGTTATCTAAAAGTTAATAAAAAAGTATCTAATCAAAATACCATGTTCTGTTGATACCATAGCTCGCATGTGGTTTCTCTGTTTACAGTGTTTATTTCACTCGTAAATTCCTTCTATTTGTTTATTCCCACTACTTTTCATTGGTATTTGGATGAATTTCCACGTAATAATTTATACCGTTTCCATATTACAACAATGTTATTGGCGGCAATTTATTCGATGATTGTTTTTTCGGTGACCGTTTCCTACGCCTTTGGAAGGAGAGGATGTCTAACAATACCTCAAACCTATTATTTCTTATAATATATTTATTCGTATTTCAAGCAATTGAGGGTACATCAATGTTTCAAACCTAGTACCATATAAATTTTATTTTTGTCAAGTCCGTGACAGGCGCATGTGCAGAAAACTGTTTTGTAAACCATCAGAGAGGCAACTATTCACGAAATACAAAATGTTATCTATAGCATTAGTAGCGCAAACGATTCTAATTTTCTCCTTCATACAGTCAATGCATTAAAGGTTTAAATCGCATCCAAAAAAATTATAGGTGGAAAGGTTGTAAGCGCTCGAACTTTGTGCGCGTCTGGTCATAGTCCTGTGTCATAGCTGTTCTTTTGTAATATTACCTAATACTGATATATTAGTCATTATGATATTATTAGGTATTATTTTATTCACGGGGGATGTTCATACGGTTTTTTCGTACAATTTTTGCGTTGATTGATTAATTCTTCTGCCTTTTACTTTCACGTCATGAATGACACTTCAATTTTTTTAATGCGAATACCGTACAAGATTCCCAACTGTCCGAAGCCAGTGGGACTATGACATCCCTTATTGAGGTGTGTTCTGAGGGTAAAGGGTATAAGGAACGGAAGGCGATGGAGAAAGGGAAAGTAGTGGAGTACCTGGCTATTCAGTCTTTTTTTTTCATTTCTAGCAATTAAAAAAATGTATTTTGACTCCGAAGGAATAATTTTTTATTGGAATATCAGGGATACTGAAGATTTATTAATATTAGATAACGATGAATATCGAATACATCGAGAATGGTCGGTAACACCAGTACTGATTATCGATATAATAGACTGTCTACAGTTAATGATAAGATAGAGTATTTGGAAAAAAAACATTTGTGCAGCATCCTTGAGGTGATTTTTCACCAAAATGGTGCTATACAAATCATCCAAATATTTTTTATTATTATCACATACCAAATAAGTATTCAATAGAATACCAGAATATCAGAATACCAGAATATCGTTTAATATCTCGGTACGGTCAGAATGCTAATATCCGTCGAACGGTATCGATATATCCGATAGGCGGTGGTATCATAATACGTAGACCTGTTACGAATATGGCAGTTTCGGTCGAAAAAAAGTTGTATTTTTCGTAGTAATGGATTTTTTGGAGCTGATAAATTGTTTATCAGTTGTGGACATCGATGTATTTTTGCACTTTGGTACAATGGACCTACAATAGTGACCAGACTCTGACATTTTACAATATTTCCTTCAATTAAGAGCGGTTAATTTATAGTAAAAAAGCCTCGAACTTTTGCATAGAATGCATACAAAATCGACTACCGGTAATAAAAGCACCAATTATGACAGATAATATGACGTCACACCTAACCCATAGATTTCGTGCGTTTTGGAGGGCTTTGAAAAATTGAAACTTTAAAAATTATTTTAACTATGAAAGCGATCATAAATAAAAAAATATATAGTATTTAATTTAGAACCTCGGTATTGATAAATAAAAAATATGAACTGTAGTTCCTTACTCTGTCGCGCATGTAGTGAAGCGCCGCTCTAGTACAGTTTGTTTCATACAAAGGAAAATTCCGTGTTGACGCGCCGCGCAGTGCAGTGCCACGCCGCGCCGCTCTAGTAGGGTTTGACCTTTATATGTATAACTTTAAGGTTAAACGAGATGTAATACGCGCTCACAGAAGGCACTAATTCAAATACTAAACTTTTATCACCTAACGCTTTTAAATATTAAGATGAATTGTTTGTTGGCGGGTGTACATACAGAATATGAAATGGAATAAATTGCCATTGTAATTTTAAAGCTCAAATTCTCAAAAAACTTTCTGTATATATGTCAGCTTTACAATAATTTTTATTTTATTTATATATAGTGTCATTAACACAAAGGTAATAAAAGTGTAAACACAACAACTTTTTTTTATATTTTTTTATATGAATACCCCACAAAAGTCCCAACTGCTCCCAACCATCTGGACCCAGTGAGACTATAGCATCCCCAATTGGGGAATGTTGTGAGGCTGAAGGTATTGCGGAGAGAAAGGAGAATGGGGAGAGGAAGATGGGGAAATACCTGGCTATTCATTCAATAATAACAACAAAAAATAAATAATTAAAAAATATTAAAATGTACACAGTACCTGTAAAAAAAGTGTAAACTATAAAAGAGTGTAAAGTATAAAAAGTACAGAGCATAAAAACTATAAAAACTTGTTAAAATGTAAAGTATAACAAAAATATACAAAGGATAACAACTTATTTTGCATCTTTATTTGTTTTTTGAGGGACTTGTGCTTTAAATCTATACTAACATTTTATTCCGTTTCATATTCCGTGCGTATACCCAACAACAAACAATTCATTTCAACATTTAAAAGAATTACGTGCTAAAAGTGTTATTTCAAAAATAAAATTAGCGCCATCTATAATAATAATAATAATAGTTGGATGATTTGTATAGCGCCGTTTTTGTGAAAAATCACCTCAAGGGCGCTGTAAAAATATTTCTTAACTAATTATGTACAAACAGATACAGAGAAACATACTTACCTGGCAGGTCGCTTCAGATGAACACAGTTTTAGAAAAAAAAATTTATAGAGATGATAGTTTTACATGGTTATTTGTTTCTCATTTTCTATTGATGTTACATTTATTAGATGATTGGTGGCACAAGAATAGGTGGTATTTATTGAATTATTGGTATTAATTTTTAGGACTGGAAAGTATTTATAAAATGAATTTTAGGACTTGAAATTGTCTATAAAATTACCTTAAAAAGCGTAAGAAGCTTTTAATAAATATTAACGTTTTTTAATTTATTTTACACTTTGGTTATTTACAGTGTTTCGGGCTGTGGACGCATTTGCGCGCCGATGCGTGAATTTTTAATTTTATTTTATTATTATTTTTTATTTATTTTTTTATTTATTTATTTAATGACTTTAGTTAAGTACTAACCGGCTAGCCTAGCTAAGCAATTTACAGGTGAATTTCTTTAATTTATGGATACGATTGTCTGAAAAGATGTGTTTTAAGTTTTGTTCTGAATTCTTAAGTCTTAAGTCATGCGGCAGTTCATTCCAGGCTTTGGGTCCTGACACTCCGAAAGCGCGTATTACGTCTCGTTTAGCCTTAAAAATAATATTGAAAATATACCACAAGATTTCATCAGTCTGGCGTGTTTTTCTGTCAATTAAAGGTAGATTTTAGAAAAAAAAATACGATTATTACACACAGCTTAGTGAAGAGCTCATCAAGGTCGCTTTATTTTTTTGGTTTTCCTAGTGTCCCAGACGTTGGTGCGTCGATCCGGAGACTTAGATTTTTCTGTAATACTACCCAGCTTCGAACAAGTGTCATCACTCATATATAATAGATTTTTTTCTAACTGAGTAGAAATGAAATATGGAGAAAAAAAAACAACATGTGTTATTTTGCCTTAGTTTTTCACAGTCAATCGAATTCATCAACATTCTTGGTGGAAATTTAATTGCATTTAACTATAAATTCGGGATACAAAAAACTCTAATGATAATAATAATTGGATGATTTGTATAGCGCCGTTTTTGTAAAAAGTCACCTCAAGGGCGCTGTACAAATATAACTTCCTATTCTTTATTTAATTATGTACAAAGAGATACAGAAAAATATACTTACGAGTACATGGCAGGTCGCTTCAGATGAACACAGTTTTATTAGAAAATTTAAGTATAGAGACGATAGTTTTACAGTTGTTATTTTATCTTTTACCAGCACGCGTTAAGAGGGGCCTATACTTTAGTTTAATCCAGTCCCACCTAAATTACCTAATAGAAATATGGGGAAATACACACATTACATACTTGAACGAATTACAAATAATACAGAATAAAGTTATAAAAAAACTTTTCAATTATAACCCAGACACCCCCACAAAAAAAATATACCAAGAAATGAACTTGCTGAAAATCAGAAAACTGTACGAATATAATATATGTCTATTAATCTACAAAATACAAAATGGACTTATACACACAAACACAGCATTTATAAAAACATCACAAGTACACGAACACTACACAAGACAACAAAACAAACTGTACAAGAACACAGTAAGGACTGAAAGTGGAAAAAGAAATATTGGCCATGAGGGTGTACAAATATACAATATCCTTCCCGATAGCCTGAAGACGGAAAGTCGAATAGGAACATTTAAAAAGAAACTATTCAATATCAAAATGGGTGAGCAGAGTAACAGTGTGTAATGGAGATATGTAATATGAGAATGATATGTGGGGTATATAAGTGATGTAATGCGATGTTGAGTGATATGATGTATAATGTAAGTGTTAAAATGAGTTAAGAATAATATGTATGTATTTAGGTTAAAAAGTGAAATAATTTTATATGTACTTAGGTTAAAAAGTGAAATAATTTATGTATTTCTTTAACTTAATAAATTAATAAAAAATAAAAAAATGATTTTTAAAGTGGAGAAAAGTATTTTTAATCCTTTCTCGTCACGTTTTTATAAATAAACATAACAATCCGCATAATAAAACAATTTAAAAAAACACACATTAAAGTTACGTAGTGTTCATAAAAAATTAACTACAAACTATTCTTTTTTTAAATTTATCTTATCGGAATGTTACAGAAAAACCTTCATAGCATTTTTTAAGGATATTCAACTTTTTAAATGTTTTTGTAAAACATGCGTAGAACGGTCAGAAATGTGTAATATTTCTGATTATATTTTGATAAATGCTAAGGCCATGCAAATTTAAAAAATAACGTAATAAATATTTTTCTCTTTAAAAACACCGTGTTTATCGTAATGCACAATAATATTATTATTGTTTTGAATTAATCAACAATAACTCTCCGACATCCCTCTCCCCGTTAAATTTGACCAAACATCGCCTCCCTCTTACATTCATAAAATAAACTTTATGCGCTTCACAGTGAAAAGCTCCACAGAATCAACCCTTCGGTGAGCCGATGAAAGAATAGGCGCAAACCTTTTCACGCTCTACCGGTAGAGCTTGTAATAAATCCCAATAGATGGACAATCGGTGAGGGAATAGACGCAAACCTTTTTTTAGCTAACTTTTTCGTCAAGCTTATAATAAGTTCCGATAGATGACGAGCTGATGAGAGAATAAACGCATACCTTTTCTAACAGTTGAGCTTATAATAAATTCCAATAGATGTAGAAAAAAGATTTTTTGATGCATTCCGAAAACAGCGTTATTGCAGGATGTACTTATTCTTACCAATAGGCGCGGAGTTCGCTGGTTTTGATACATTCCTAAAAAGTGTTTGAAGTACATTCAACATAAATATAATATTAATGGGTTTTATTTAGAAAAATTTCAAAAGAATAATGTAATTACAGTAGAACTTGGTTATAACGATAACGGCCATAGCCAATTCACGGCTATAATGAGCAATTACCCAATGATATTTCGGTTCAGGCGTATTTTCATACAATTGTTGGCGGTTAAAATGAAGACGCTTCACTGATATACCGTACAAATAATTTTGTCAACACAATTTCTAAATATATACATAGACCATACAGCGCCCTTGATATGATTTTTCACCGAAACGACGCTGTGCAATTTATCCAATAATAAATTTAATTAGCGTTACGTCCGAAAAAAAAAACCAATTTTCGAAGTAAGTAATAACAGACAAAGGTGACGGCTTAGCGCGGTGTGAGCAGGGCGGCGGCGGCTGGCGGACGGAATAATATTTTTATGGTTTTAACTGTGCAAGTTTGTGGGTAATGTGAAACATTCCTATCCATCAGGCAATATATAAAATTGTCATATAAAATCTGCAAAAGTCATGGGAAAATTGGGCTTTGTAATTTTGTTCCCTTTTTACTTGTTCTTCTGTATTACTACTTGTCGTCAATTTTGTTTAAAAAACCAATATAAATCTACAAGTCCCTACATCCCTACATGGAGTAAGTTTATGACAGGGATGCACAATATTTTTAGCAGACGGGCCGCTTTACATAATTATCAAACAAACAACTTACAGTGAATGTAAGAAATTCACATTTCTAGGGATTTTTTTTGTTTTTTGTGTGGTACAAACTAATTCTTCAAGTTTTGTTCCACTTTAAACATGCAGTATGAATTAACAAAAGCTATGTAAAAAATTGTTCTTCGTCGGGTTTTCAAGAATTACGGCAGACGTTCTTTTTTATATATAGCCATGTGGGCCGTACAAATTGGGCCGCACAAATTGGGCTGCGAGTTGTGCATCACTATTTTATGACAATAAAAATCACACAAGCTAGTGATTTATGACAAGAGGAATTTTTATGACCCAAACAATACGGAGCTAGCTATATGATAAACAATTTGGTGATTTTTCTTGGAAGACCCGAACCGGGTGATTAGAGTTACAATGCGTTGAGTGTTTTTAGGAAGAAAATGAAAAACATGAAAGCGAAATCTTTAAATCAATCAATGATGATAAACTTTATCAATAAATGTGTATATTTTTGTAATAAGCACATGCATATTTTTTTTAAAATCAACATAGGGTACCAAAAAATTTATGCTGAAGACACAAACCTGGTAATGCAATGTTAACACTGTTAATATTGAATTGAAATGACGTTCCGCATGTCTGCTAAAGATGTCCATTTGATATCAGCTGACTAGAGTTCAGGCTAAAGGAAACGTAATACGCGATCACAGATGGCGCTAAATTAAATATTTTAGGAAGAAAAAAAAACACTTTTTCTCATAATTTTTTTAAATTTTGAAATGAATTATTGTTGGCGGACATACACACGGAATATGAAATTAAATAAATTATTACTATAGATTTAAAGCCATGTCCTTCGAGAAACTTATAAAAATACAATCCACTATTGTAAAACTAACATATACAGTATTTTTGTACATTTCTGATGAAAAATATAGTCCAAAAGTGGGGGTGAGACAAATAAGGTTGAGACCTCTGATCTATATGAGTACATATTTTTTCACCGGAATTCCTTACTTTACTATCGCTTATAGATACTTTATCTCTCATCTGGAATTGAAAAGATCCTTTTTATAATTTGATCATTTATTTTCTTAACACACATGTCATACATAAATCAGTTCCAATTTTTAAAATGTCACACTCGTACATATGAACAAGGAAATTATATTGTTTAATAATATATATACAAATTAACCAATAATTATAGCTGAATTAATAAAAATTATAAACCAAAGGAAAAGAAGAACAGTGAAACCCTCTTAAGAAGTATTCAAAGGTACTGGAAAAAACAAACTTCTTATGTGGGTAAACCTTATATGTGGGAAAAACCAAACTTCTTAAGCATGAAAACTTCTTAAGTGGGAATTTCTTAAGTGAGATTCACTGTACATAAATCGAAGTCTTGCCTCGAAAAGGGATCTAACTGTCATTTTGTCGAATATGGGATGATGATGGGGAATGATTTAGAAGCTCGATTTCTTTATAATACTGCCATTTCCGGACAGTTTTAGTTAGCAATATTTGTTATGTTCGTTAAATGATTTCCTATCGTGGAATACGGATCGTGGAAATTTTTCTCTTTTCGAGGCAAAAATCTTCAATTGCAAAATCCGGTTTTTATGTCAAAGTCCCCACGGCTATTTTGTTATCAAGAGCCTACAATACGCCTGTTTGAGAATCGTTTTATATCTTTACACCTAAATGACGAATCTCTATGATAAAAACATGTAAAACCTATTTGAAATAAATTATCAACTTATGTACATACATTGATTAAAGGAAACGTACAAATATCACGGTCATAGATACATACATACATACTATACAGAATAGAATATTTTTTATAAATATGTGTATGTTAAAAACTTTACCCTTCATACCAAAAGTAAATTAATTGGTCACTCATTAATAATAAAATAAATAATACCAAAAATCACTCATATAACACTCGGTAGCCTGGTTAACCCAAAGGAAAATCAAAGTTCTTGAAAACGAATATCAAATTTTTGACCAACGCAGCGACAACTTGCTCTATAATGTCAGAGGATATTACATATTACTCAAATCTACCCAAATGGAGGTGTCAGGCATATAAAAGCAGTGGTGTGAAATAGGATAAAAAATCCAAAATATTAGCAGCTACCAGCCAAGTAATACACTTTCAGGTAATCAAAATATTCCACTGGCTTCAAATTAATTCCAAAAGAAAAGGCTTCTATAAATGTCTGTTCACATCCCCCTTACTCTCCGAATTGAGCACCATGCGA
>JAHDVE020011892.1:0-22946 GCA_022606495.2 Halesus radiatus
CCGCTTTCAGATATGGCAGTGATCCTTCCCGAAAAACGCATGACAGACTGGTTTTTATATTCTGATCCATATATGCTTTACAACGTGTCAGCAGGTAGACCACTTTCATCTTTTTCATTTTTTGAGTTCATATCTGCCATTGCAGCTATAGTACAAGGCATCCGTGGTGGTTTTATAAAGCTGTCGGATGCTGAAAGAATTTTCACCCATCCTTTGTTTTCCATTGTGGATGAGAACCCTCAGGCAGCATTGACAAGCGTGGATAAACTCAGAGAGGGGGGGAAGTTCCTATATCCCCTAGAGTCATTGAATAGCTTTGCAACAGAAGGTTTTCAAACGCTATATAGTTTAATAATGCCTTTTGCGCTTCAGATGACAAACTATGCGGCTGTGCTCAGCGCTCTGAAATCCTTAACCATAATGCTTAAAAATGGACTTAGTTCCTCTGATTTAAATAATGCTAATGAGCAACAGGCCATTGTTACAACAGTTGATGAGATCGAAAAAATGCAGCTGCTCTATAGAGATATAGATGATGCAATGCACGCCGCAGATATACTTAAAAGACTTATCGGCGAGCTTTCTACAGTGAGTATTCCCTTGGTAAAAGGTCAAGTGAGGGTTATAGGGTTGCTTGAGAGCCGTAACACTGACTATAAAGTGATTTATATCCCTGATATGAATAGTGACGTATTTCCTGCGGATCAAAATAAAGATCTGTACCTTAATTCCGAACTCCGTCACGAGATGGGGCTTCCCACCTACGCAGACAGGCAGGAACTACAAAAAGGCTATATGAAGCAGATTTTTGCAAGGGCTAAATCGGTATATATCACATACACGAAGTCTGAAGAGTCTCAGCCCTCATTATTTATAAATGAAATTCTAACGAATGCACATTACGTTTTTGATGAAAATGAAGAGAGCAAGAAGCGAAAAAATATTGTATATCGGCCTGTTCGCTACCTTATGCTGCCCTACAGCTACTCCAGCAGGGAAGAGCCATCTATGGATATAATTAAAGATGAAACACTTGTGTCAATCCTGCGGGGGTATACATATTCAGCATCATCAATAAATATGATAAAAAGCTGTGAATTGATGTTTTTTTATAGTTATATACAAAACATAAAGACTGCAGCGGAAACGTTAGAAGAAGCGGGCACTCTTGAGATAGGCAATGCGCTTCATCATGTACTTGACAGCCTTTTTAAACTCAAGATAAGTCCCACTGACGAAAGATGGCTGCCAATGATGTACCAAGCCTTTGACAAAGAACTTTCCTGTATAGATTATTACATTCATAACCATGTAGGGGTGTATGAAGCAAAGGCATTGAAAACACTTTTTCCGAGAGTGGCTGCGGCGGAACTTTCCCGAATCGAATCTGGGGCAGTCATAAATTCATCGGAATTAAAAAAATCCATGAACTTTCACGGTATAAAGATAACAGGCAGGCTAGACCGTCTTGATAAAACGCCGAATGGGTATGCAATCATTGACTATAAATATAAAAATTCTAACGATCTCAAGGCTGACCTAGATTTCGACAAACTTGATGTGCAGCTTCCCATTTATGCTCTTATGATGAAAGACGAGACAGGAGAATATCCCAACGAAATTCTATGGTTTTCCCTTAAAAAAAATCCAGCTTTTATAAAAGCTTATAGTCCTGAGAATTTGGAGAAATTCGCTGAAGAGTTGAAGACTTTTTTTGAAAAGTGGTTTACGCCAAATATGCCTCTAGCGGGGGCAATTAATGAGGGCATATGCTCTTACTGCAAATATGCCACTTTCTGTAAGAAGAGTATAATATGAAAACAAAAGCCATTAATCCTAAATATAATATTGCTCTTATGGCGTCCGCTGGGACAGGTAAAACGTATAACTTAGCACTGCGGGCTGTTGCCATACTCATGCGTGAGCGTATAACCGAACAGCCACTCTACGACATATCAGGCGACGAAGCAGGGCAGCAAAAGAGCCTAAATTTTGGCAAAACGCTCTGTATTACATTCACAAAAAAAGCTACAGCGGAAATGGCGGCAAGGGTGAACGAGTACCTCACAAAGCTCGCCAACGGTCAACTTGATGAATCAAGCAATGAATACAAGGCGATAGCCGAAGTACTCAAAATATCAAACGCTGAAGAAATGCAAAAACGGGCATCTTCTGTGCTTACGATGCTATTTCGCAATCCTGACATCCTTCAAGTGCGGACTATCGACAGCTTTGTGCATATGATTCTACGCCAGTTCCCCTTTGAAGCAAATGTCAGGCCTGATTTCGACTTACTTGATAGTGACGCCACCCGTTCCGTCAAATACGAAGCATTTGAAAGTGCTTTTCAGCATCATTTCAGCACAGATGAATACCACGACTTGTTTAATAGATATATAACATGGGCGGATATCGTACCCAAAAACTTCATAAATGGTCTTAGGGATAATATCATAGATTTCGTTCTTGAACGCTCAATATCCATAGAGGATCAGCTCGAAGAAATGGGCAATGTGACCCTTGCCGACATATGCGCAATCATGGGTGATGCAGAGCACAACAGTGGATTATTAGCGAGACAGTTTCGACTGCTTTTAAATATTATTTTATCCAAAGGCGAAGAGCGTGGCTTCTCTGTGCCGTTCACGCGCAACCTCCCACTGTTTGAGGAAGTGACTGACGGTCGGGCAAGCATCGAAGCATGCCTGAGCTACCTGGACTGTTTTGATGCCACTCCTGAAAGCAGCCCAAAGGCCTTGAAAGGCAAAACACCTATGCCTGAAGAATATTATAAGCTACATAATGTTTTCACAGATATGCTTAAGAAACATGTTGAATATGTCGAAATGCTCGATTTAACTATTTTGCTACATGTCTCTCTAAAGGTGCAGGATGAAGTAGATAAAATGAAGATAGAGCAGGGCGTGTTAAGCTTTTCAGACGTCACTTATGCAACCTACAGAATGTTGAGACAGGCAGAGTACGGCATAAGCAATGATTATCTTTATTTCAGACTTGACGGCAGACTTGAACATATACTGGTCGATGAATTTCAAGACACCTCAGATGTCCAGTGGAAGCTTCTACAGCCACTGGTGGATGAAGCAATGGCGGGCATGGGGCAATATGGGAAATCGGGAAGTTTTTTCTGCGTAGGAGACCCAAAACAGACGATCTATCGCTTTCGTGGCAGTGACCCAAACTTTTTTCACAATATAGTAAAGCAATATAAAGGAAGGCTGACTGAAGAAAAGCTGTTTAAAAACTTTCGTAGTGATATCGCCGTGGTCGCATTTGCCAATAAGCTGTTTACTGGTGTCAATGAATATCTGGGCGGAGGGGGCGATGTCCTATTTGAGTTTACTGAACAGAACGCAGAAAGCAAAAGACAGGGCTACTCTTCAGTGCTGGTCGCAACTGGAGATAAGGTTGCTGACGTTGCTGAAAATCGCCTAAAATGCCTAGAAAAACAAGTTCATGAGATAATGACTGTCGCTGGCTGGAGTCCTTCAGATATAGCCATTCTTGTTTCTAAGCGTGAAACAGGCTTTCAAGTGTCTAAACATCTTGAAACGCTTGGTATTAAAAACTATGTGACTTTTAGTGAAAAACTTAACGAAAGCGTTGTGTATAAAGTTATTAATGCTCTTGTACGCTACATGGCCTGTGGAGATAGCTTTGCTCTTGTGGAGTTTGTCTTCACATCACCTGCATTATTGCCTGGTTCTTCATTAATTGAGGATGGACACTATCATACATTGTGCGCAAAGCTTGATAAATCTTTAGAAGAGTCATTGGGTGAGCCAGTGTATAAAAGACTTTTGCTTCTCGAGGGTGAACTCTCTCTGACGAGGCGCTTTGGCGGCGATATCAATTTTTATTTACTAATGGATTTAATAGGCGCAGGTATCGCAGCAACTATTAACCCACTTGATTTTAACGTCCAGCTTTCCCGCAAGGCTGTAGGTGCGTCAATGTCGTCGTCAAAGGACGGTGATGGTATCACAATTATGACAGTTCACGGCTCAAAAGGGCTTGAATTTCCTGTGGTTATTGCCCACGATATAAGCAAGGACTTTATTATACATAGAAATACTAATTATTTCATTAATGAAGGCGGGGCGGCAGCACCAAAATTGTATAAAAAACTTAATAAAGCTCATAAGCAATATAGCACTGAATCTTACCAGGGTGGAGAAGAGCTTGAGGCAAAACTTAGCAGGTATGGCATCATAAACGAACTTTACGTTGCCGTCACAAGGGCAAAACGGGCTCTATATTACACAGCTGGTCGGACAAATAAAGAAAAGGCAGCGGGTGATACAGACAGGTACGTTATCAGCAAGTTTGAACATGATTACACCTTAGGCACATTGCCCCTGTCAGAAAGCTCCGCTATAGCAACAAAGGAAAAGAAAAAAATACCAGATTTGTTTGCAGATTTTTGTGCAGACATTATCGCAGCACCAGTGAAAATTATCAATAGCCCAGATGATGCAAAAGAACTGCTAGCGCAGAATTTAAACATGCGGGCATATTCTGCTGAAACTAAGCAGTGTGCAGTAGCATTCCTTGAAAAGACTCTGGATACTGTGGCAAAAAGGAGCGAACTCAGCTATGAACCATATATTAGCAGATATTACGGCACATTCGTCCATGAGGTTATTTATAGGCTTGAAGGTTTTATGCCTAGTTTTATAGATGCCGCATTGGATAAAGCATGGAACAAATATGGAGGGTACCTTGAGCCAGCCATGTATGAAAAAGCACGAAAATCGGTGGTGAACCTAATAAGTAACCAAAACTGGCAGGAAATCTTATATGACGGGCGTATCTACAGGGAGAAAACGGTAAGCAATAACTCGAAACCACTTATAATAGATTTTTACATTGTTAAGCAAGATGTGGTTATCGTGGTCGATTTCAAAACGGGAGAACAGCGAGGGCGCCGCCATGGGGAATATACTGAGCAGGTAGCAGGTTATGTGTATGTGTTGGGGCGACAGTACAGCAAGCCTGTAAAAGGCTACCTAGTGTACATAAACGAAAATAGCAGTGAAATAGAAGCTATCTAGCCTGTATAAAAGCTTAATAGCTATTGTATTTTGCTCAACATTGCTATAACTTATATATAAATGATATCTCGGAGGAAATTTTAATGAAAAAAGGTATAATAATTGGTCTTCTAGCCCTAGTTGTGGTTGCGGTGACTTTATTAATAGTTTTTAAAGATAGGCTTACTGGAAATATTGCGACGATAATGGTGTCTTCGTATCTGGACAACTCTGAAGCTGTTGAGAAGTGGAGTATGGAATCAGCTGAATTTAATGACGGTAACCTTGTAATTACTAATCTTATAGTAGCTACAAAATCGGGACAGAACATGTATTTTAAAGAGATTGACTTAACTAATGTAGATCTAAAATCTAAAAATGCAGATTCTGTTACCCTTAAAGGATTTATTCTGGACGATAGCACGATGATGCTTAACTGCGACACTGAAAGTATAATGTTTAATAACACTGACTTCAGCATGACACAGGAAATAATTAATAAGGGCAATCCCTTCGTTGCTGGTTATCCTTTTAGCTTCGGGGATGTCAGCATGGTTAACGCACAATGTTCAATGAATAATGTAAATGTAAATATGCCTGAAACATTCATGGCTGGGCCTTTCACTGCGGGTAAAGTGCCTGCTTCATCATCGTTTGTATCGACTAACATCAGTATATCCTCACTGGAAGGGATTATAAATGTCAATATCCCTCGAGTTGCTGGTAAAAGCAACTATTACGAGGATCAAGGGAAATATACATTCTCTTATGAGCCAATTGAGTTGATTAACTATTTAATCATGGAAATGGATGTTGAAATGGCCGACTACCACCCTGCTGAGTTTGCTGAAAAGGCTGGCGATACGCTTTATGACCCCTTAGACAGCTTGAAATTTTCACACATTCGCTTGAAGCTTACCGACACAGGCATGGCTGACAGGTTTTTTGCTTCAATAGGCATGTTCTTCGGCTCAACTGATGTCGCAGAAATTAAGCGTAACATGATCGCAGAAATAACAAAAAACACTCCTGCGTTTACCGAGAGCTTTGAAAATGGTAAGGCTATACAGAACGCCATGATTGAATATATCAATAATCCTGTATCTATTGAGATTGACATGAACCCGCCTGAGCCTGTAACGCTTACCTTCTCAGATGAAGTCATACCTTACCTTGCTGATTATAATATGAATATGTCAATAAACGGTAAAGCGCCAATTCAGATAAAATAATGGCTAAAGCCTGCTTTTATCGGCAGGTCTTTTTACTGTCCATAAGCCCTGCCAAACCACGGCGGGGCAATCTATCTCACCTTGATACGCATCGATATAATTCCACCAAAAATCAAAAATAAAGCCATTGTATAGCTTGCTGTCTGCCATGAATAATAATCCACAATATAACTAAAAAGCACTGGACCAAAAAACATTCCTGCATTTTGGCCAAATGCTACTATTGATAGGCCCATTCCTGCAAGATGGGGTTTTTGCATGATTTCAGGAGCCGCAGAGAAAACCATAACAGGAACTACGCCACCCACTATCCCCAAAATAAACAGCAGAACAGCTATTACGAGAGTTGAGACATTAAAGAACAAAGCCACCACAACAGCGGCGACAAACATCCCTGCAATTATAGGCTTTCTGCGTGAACCTATAAAATCAGAAAGCAATCCAGCCGTTGGAGCAGTAAGTAAGCATGTGATCATGAATATACCAGTAATTCTTGATGCACTAATAGCCGTAAGCCCATGTTCGTTTTCAAGAAATAACGGAAGGTAAGTTTTCACGGCTATAGCTGCAGTATTGTAGAGCATAAACACAAGTCCGAGAAACCATATACTAGGGTTTTTATAAGCCAACCTCATGCTTTCGGAAGGGCTGCCCCGCTTTATCGACCCAGGCTCTTCGAATAGAAAAACAAAGGCAATAAGAATTACAGCAGTATAAATGGATGTAAAAAACCATGTATTGCGCCATACCGAAATATGGGGAGCTATATTGTACATAGCCAGTGTGCCTAGAGGAACCCATGCGGCCCATACACCCATTGGTAGTCCTCTTTTTTCTGGAGGGAACCATGCAGCTATTGATGCAGGGCCAGTTATGGACATTAGACAGAGACCAACCCCTTCGATGATTCTACTTAAAAGGATCAATGACACTGATGATGAGGCCCCTCCCACTACTGAACCGATTAACAAGGCTGACAATGCAATAATTCCAGCGACTTTCAAGCTAATATTACGCATGAAAAATCCGATTGGAAGTGCGAAGATAAAGCCCACAAGTGCGAAAACAGACATAAGCCAACCAGAAGTAGCAAGGCTAATATCGAGGCTTGCAATAAGGTGGTTAATCATAGGGGGAACTTTGAACTGGTTAAGCGGAGCTGCAACACCAGCAAGAAACACAACAAAAAGTATAATGTAGGGATTTGATTTGTTTTTAAGCATTATTAGTTCAGTGTTGCTCTGGTATATCAAGCGGTCCGTCGTCCAACCAGTCGTAGATGCCTTCAAAGGTTGATTCATGCACATAACGTTTGCGTTTGTTCATGTAAGTTAGGTGATCTTTCTTCCATGATAAAAGAATTTTATTTATTGTGAGCGGAGTTGTAAAAATCACTTTGCTCAACTCATCATGTGTAAGGCTTATTGGAATAAGATACCATCCGCTTTCTGGTTTGACACTGTTTCTTCTGACAAGTATTTTGAAGAGTACTTTCAGCCTCTCTTCTGGAAGTCTGGCCACTATGGTTGCAAAACCTTCCAGATCTGATTCGAGATCAAGCATAAGGGCACCAAGCAGTGGTTTCATGAACACTGGGTTGCTTTGCATATAGCTCCAGATGAAATCTTCTTTTACTTCTAAAATAATACTTTCTCTTAGGGCTCCAGCGGAAACATTTGAAATATTTCCCGAAAGGAAAAACGTGTCCCCGATTATAGAACCTGGAAGGAGAAGGCTGTGCGCACGGTTTTTACTTGTTTTATGAAATTCAAAATACTCACTGTACTTTCCTACCATGCCGTTTATAATTAAGCCAAGGTAAGGATAGTAATCCCTTCCTCTGAAAACAATTTCATTCTTAGCCACATATCTTGGTCTACCATATTGCTTAAAGAAATTCTGAACACGTTCATCAGCGATGGATCTCACCCAAGGATAGCCATGATATCTGATTCTCATTAAAATGCTCCTGATTTCGTATGCTACTACATAAGCGAAAAAACATAATATGTATATATATACGCATATATAAAATCAGTAAATCGTAAAATACATGTATATGCAGATACATATATTTACTCATTTAAGTTGTGGAGGTTATTTTAAACTGGTATTTGTAAATATCAATTTAGGAGGAAGCTATGAAAAGGCTACTATTAGTTATTACGATGCTAACGTGTGTGCTTGCGCACGCTTTTGCTGCTGAAAAAGTTTATAATGTAGATGTTGCAATTGTCGGTGCTGGTGCGGGTGGTACAGTTGCAGCAGTTTCGGCTGTTGAAGCTGGTTTTAAGACTATGTTACTTGAGAAAATGCCAGCTGCAGGTGGCGCTGGTAACTTTATGGAAGGTTCTTTTGCTGCTGAAAGCTTTATGCAGAAAGAAGCTGGAGTTAAACTGACAAAATTGGAAGCTTTCAACAAAATCATGACTTACCATAAATGGAAATCAAACGCTGCTGTAACAAGAGCTTTTGTTTTTGAGTCAGCTGAAACTATTCAGTGGGTTTGGGATCATGGTGTTAAATTTAAAGAAGTAAAAAGTGCTTTTAAAGATAATCCAAACAAAACATGGCATCTATACCCAGGTGGCGGATCAAGTTTGATTAAAGCAATGGTCTCGCAATTTGTCGAAAAAGGTGGCATTTTTCTTTTGGAAACCCCTGCTAAAGAACTTATTTTTGATAAAAACGGTAAAATTGTCGGCGTAATGGCTGTAAATGAAGACGGTGACAAAGTGCGCGTTAATGCAAAATATGTTATTATCGGCACTGGTGGCTACTCAAACAATCTCGAAATGATCAAAAAATACGGCGGCCCTGAATCGCTACCAACCCCACCAGACGGCAGGGACGGTGACGGTATTAACATGGCGTTAAGTGCTGGCGCAGTGCTTGAAGACAACATGAACACTCTACAGTTGAACGGTGCGTTCATGCTAGCCCCAGGCGAAGCTATATGCAATGGCGCTAACGCGGAGCTTAGAGCAATGTTTCGTCAGTCGCTTTTGTATGTTAACTCACAGGGCGAGCGCTTTTTTAATGAAGAGATTACTATCGACTGGCCTGCGGCAAGCAATGCAATACACAGGGCTGGAAAATATGTATATGTAGTATTTGATGCTGCTACGCTGAAAGAATTCCAGACAACTGGTTATCTCAACCCTTGTGGCAACTGGATTAAGCGTGAACAGCCAATGAAAAAATTTGATGAGCTTTTCCCAGCAAATGAGAAAAAAGGCAATACTTTCCAAGGAAAAACCATTGACGAACTAGCATCGAAAATGGGCGTTGATGCAACGGAACTTAAGCAAACAGCAGCTAATATGACTAAATATGCAAAAAATGGCACAGATGAACAGTTTGGCAAAAATATGAGATTTGTCCGTTCAGTTGACGAAGGTCCGTTCTATGCGATCAAAGGTCAGCTATATCACCTTACCACAGTTGGCGGCGTTAAAGTTAACGCAAACCTACAGGCGATGAACGAAGCAGGAAAACCAGTAGACCACCTTTACGTAATCGGTAACGACGCTGGCGGCCTCTACGGCGACACATATGACCTGTTTGTTGCGGAAGGTGCTACAAGCGGTTTTGCTATTAACGGTGCACGCCTTGCAGTGAAACACATTCAGTCACTAGAGAAAAAGAAATAATTTCTTATTAGTTTCATAAAAAGGACCGATAATTAACTTTATCGGTCTTTTTTAGATTATTTGTTCGTAAATAATTTTTATAAACAATATAGTTAGTACTATGAGTATTATCGGTCGTACAATATTAGAACCCTTATTAATCACAAGCCCAGCACCGAGATAGTTTCCCGCTATGCTGAAAAGAGCCGCCGTGAGGCCTAAAAGAAACATTACCTTTCCGTTTACCAAAAATACAGTAAATGAGGCAAGATTTGATGCTAAATTGACAAGTTTAGCATTACCCGCAGCCATTTTAATATCCATTTTTGCGAGGCCTGTATAAAGAAGAATCAGGAACGTGCCTGTACCTGGGCCGTAAAAGCCATCATATGACCCCAGCACAAAAGATATTATAGCGGCTATGGTGTAGACTTGTTTTTTTGAAAGGCGCTCAATATCTATGTTGATAGTTTTCTTTTTTTTAAGTATAAAATATGCAGTGATTGGCAGAACTGCCATAAGAATATACTGTAAGTATTTTTCATCAATCAATAGAAGAAGTTTTGTGCCTATTGCGCTCCCAATAAGTGCTGCACCTACAGACGGCAACATGAAGAGTACATCGACGCAATTATGCTTCCAGAACCTAAGGGTGGCGGCAATAGCACCAAAAAGTGAGGAGAGCTTATTGGTGGCAAGGGCGTTGTGAACGGGTAAACCTGCTAAAAGGTATGCGGGTACAGAGATTATGCCACCACCACCCGCAATGGAATCCACAAAGCCAGCCAGAAATACCAGCGGGCATACTATAAGAAACGTTATTACGTCGATTTCCATTTCAGGCGTTTGTCCTAGTCAATGTTTTGTGAAACAATAATTTAGGCACGAATGTTTTCAGCTGAATCGATTAACATTACAGGGATATTTTCATTTACAGGATATTTTAGCTTACATTTGTGGCAAATAACTGACTCTTTTGCTTGATCGGGAGTGACTTTCTCTCTACATTTAGGACAAACAAGAATATCTAGCAACTCTGAAGGGATAACCATACTTACCTCAATTTGATTAGCAATTGTTTACATCTATTTTTTACTTGTGGCAAGTAAAATTATATGCAAAATTGATATAGCACTGATAAGTAAAAGGATAAATAAAATGTTACAGCGGTTAATTAATGAGTTTGACTTCAAAGCAAGGTGTATTGAGAACCTAATAAATATGGCAGAAGACGGCAACACAGTGCCATTTATCGCTCGCTATCGCAAGGAGCAGACAGGGGCTATGGATGAAATTCAGATAAGAGCCGTTCTTGAACGTTATGAATACCTTAAAAGCCTTGATAAACGAAAGTCTGAAGTATTCAAGCTAATCGACGAAAAGGGCAAGCTCACGCCAGAATTGAAATCGAAGATCATGGTCGCAGAGACGCTTTCACTGGTAGAGGATCTTTACGCCCCGTACAAGTCAAAAAAGAAGACTAAAGCAGACATCGCTCGTGAAGCTGGCCTTGAACCACTGGCGGAATATATTTGCGCCCATAATGACCTCTCTGGACTGGAGGCAGAAGCGGCAAAATATATCAATGATACCGCAGAGCCCTCAGGATTAGTCGCAGAGCCCGCAGGATTGGTAACAGAGCCAGCAGTGTCAATAGCAGACACGGACACAGCCATCAGCATGGCGCGGGATATAATAACAGAGCAGATAGGCTATGACTTGGACATCAAACAGCGTGTGCGTGATCTATACCAGGACAACGCATCTGTTAAATCTTTGCATACAGGCCTCTCCTCAGAGCGTACAGCTTATGAAGACTACTATGACTTTGCGGAAGCCGTGGCAACAATCCCTCCTCATAGAGTTATGGCTATTTTTCGAGGCGAAAGGGAAGAGGTTCTCAAGCTTTCCATAGATATAAACGAAGAAATGTGCATACAGGCGGGCAGAAAGATTGCCTTTGGCACCATAAAAGAAAATTCGCACACGGAACGTTGTGTCAAACGAGCGCTAAAGACTGTTATTATGCCAAGCGTGGAGCTTGAAATCCGTTCGGCACTCAAAAGCACGGGGGAGGAGAGGGCTATTCAGGTTTTTGCTGATAATCTTAAAAGACTCATCATGACTCCGCCCGTTAATGGCCGTAAAGTGCTGGGGCTTGACCCCGCCTTTCGCACTGGCTGCAAGTTTGCCGCTGTGGATGAAACGGGGATGCTTCTGGAATATGGCGTTATATACCCTGTTGCACCGCAAAATGACTATAATGGAAGCAAAAAGACACTTAGTGCGTTGATATCAAAGCACAAAATCAACGCCATAGCCATAGGAAACGGCACAGCAAGCCGTGAAACGGAAGAATTTGTAGCTAAATTGCTCTCTGATACAGGGCTTGATGTGCCGTATACAATAGTAAATGAGGCGGGAGCAAGCGTTTATTCCGCAAGTGAGGGCGCAGCAAAAGAATTTCCAACATTGGATCTCACCATACGTGGGGCGATATCCATTGCACGCAGAGTGATAGACCCCCTTGCGGAACTTGTGAAGATTGAGCCCCGCTCTATTGGCGTCGGCATGTATCAGCATGATGTAAACAAAAACAAGCTAGAGCATGCTCTTGGGGCGGTTGTGGAAGATGTAGTGAATAGCGTTGGGGTTAACCTTAACACGGCCAGTGCTTCGCTGCTCAGTTATGTTGCGGGCTTAAATAACAACATTGCCAACAAAATAGTGCAATTCAGAGAAAAAACAGGGAAATTTACCGCCCGTGAGGAACTCCTGAAAGTGTCAGGGATTGGGGAAGTCATATATCGCCAGTGTGCAGGATTTTTAAAGGTGTACGATGGTGGCGAACCCCTTGATCGTATGTTTATCCATCCAGAAAGCTATAGTGCAGTTAAGACACTGCTGTCACAGCTTAATTTAAAAACTGGAGACGCCTCAAAGGTGCGTTCATACATGAAAAAAAGTCTACCGCAACTTGCTGCTGATTTAGGGGTTGGAGAATATACGCTCAAAGATATAGTAGACAACCTTGAGAAACCTGATAGAGACGTGCGAGACAGTGTAGAGCCTATAATATTCAAGAAAGATATAGTAAACCTTGAATCCCTAAGTGAAGGGATGATTCTTGACGGCAGGATCACCAATGTGGTAGATTTTGGGGCATTTGTGGATATAGGCCTTAAAAATGACGGACTTGTCCATGTGTCTGAATTGTCACACAATTATGTAAAATCCCCGAAAGACTTTGTAAGCGTTGGCTTAAAGGTGAAGGTAAAAGTGCTGTCAATTGATAAAGTGCGAGGGCGTTTAAGCCTAAGCATGAAAATATAATGGATCCCGCCTGAATAAAGAGCGTGAGAATTTAACTTTAATGCCCCTAAAACGTTGCATATGTAACTAATAATGTGTTATCTATGTTTTTCTTTTAAGTATGGGGGTATGAATGGAAACAGTTGAGGTAATACTCATAGCAATTGCAATGAGTATCGATGCTTTCAGTGTGGCCCTTGGAATAGGCTGTGGCTCATCATTGCGACGTACAGGGGTGAAAATTGCCGCAGCGTTTGGTATATTTCAATTTATCATGCCAATTCTGGGGGCTTTTTTGGGTCTAGCCATCGGGATGTATTTTTCGGGAACTAAATATATCGCTGCGGCGGTTCTGTTCCTGATTGCATATAAAATGTTTAAAGACGCACGCACTAAGGTTGTAAAGTGTGCGCCCACAGACCCAACAAAGGGTTTCGGCATTATTGTGCTATCGTTTGCCACAAGTGTGGATGCTTTCGGTATAGGCATTCCAATATCACTTATGAAAATGAATTTGTACATTATAGCGAGTATAATAGGCGTTGTATGTTTCTTTTTGACTTTGCTAGGTTTTTTTATGGGTAGGTTTTGCGGCAACTATATGCCTAAAGCCGAATACCTTGGTGCATTGGTGCTTGCAGGTATCGGCTTTAAGCTGTTATTTTTCTAACTTAAATAAGACACGAGAAATAGTGTTATCAAAGCTGAAAAGAGACCAAACACAATAAATGCCCATATTTTGAACTCTCTAGCAAGCTTAGCACTCGTGACGTCATCTAGAGTCTCTTCAACATGCTCTAACTCCGCATGCATAATCCCTTTAGGCTTGCGTACAAAAAATATAACCGCCCCTATTGCGCACCATACAGCCCCGCTTATAAAGGCGTCTCTATCAAGCTGAGATATCAGAACCACATAAATAATCGAGCTTACAACAGCTCCTGCAAAGGCAAAGGGAACCTTAAATGGCCTATTCATGTCTGGAAAGCGAACTCTCAAGACTGCCGCAGTGATAAGGCCTATAATGTAATAGAATAAATCTGCAAAGAGGCTTAACGATGCAATGAAAATAATTGAATTTGTACTTATAAGTAGGACTATAATAACACCCATGAAAAGTATTGCTACATAAGGAGATTTATACTTAGGGTGCAGTTTGCCAAGAGCCGAAGGAAGTATGCCGTCTTTTGCCATACTGTAGAGATAACGTGCAGGAGCGGCCACGCTTGGGTTCATTGTGGACATATCGCCACCAAATGCTATGCCTACACACAGCATTATAAGAGGAAAACCAAGAATTCCTGCCATTTTCATCCCTTCTGCATAGGGGGCATCGGCAACGGCGATCGCCGCAAGGCCTTCAGGCGGAACTATACCAATAAGAAACCATTGAAAAGTTGCTGTAACAATAAATACTATAAAAGGTGCTAGAATAAGAGCTCTTGGTATGGTTACACGGGGGTGTCTAATCTCTGACCCCATTGCGCAGCAAGTCTCAAAGCCCGCAAAACACCACCAGATAAGTGCCGTGAAGCCAATAAACTGACCTATGCCCACGCCTTTTTCTCCGAGGGGGACAAGGGTCGTAAAGTTTGAAAAATCAATATTCGGTATCATAACCATGAACCACACAATCGCAACGCCCCAGAAAAAGAACATGAAGGCGTTCTGCATCTTGCCAGACATTTCGATTCCTCTCCAGTTGACGAATACAAATAGAGCTATCGCCGCAACTGCAATTATGCGGTCATCTATGGCTATAGGATGACCTGCCGCCTCGAATATCATCTTTAAATAAAACGCAAAAGCAAGGGCTTCCCCGCTGGCAACGGCGATGAGTGAGATAACAAAACTCCAGCCCGCTTGCATACCCCAGAAATTCCCGAGTCCTTTGGTGGCATACTGATAAGTACCCCCAGAATATGGCATTGCGGCACCCATTTCACCGTAAAGAAGGGCGGGGTATATGCTTATCAGCAAAGCAATAAAAGTGGCAAATAACGTTGCAGAGCCAAGCATGCCGACTGCGTTTGCGCCGACAGTGAAAAGGCCTACCCCTATAACTGTTCCCACGGTGAGAGTAATCGATTCTTTAAGTCCTAGAACTTTTTTCATCCCGTTATCCATTCTTCACTCCATTATATAAAGGCAGTATTCTGCGTATGGTAAGTATAGTTATAACCCCAGTAAGTATGCCAGTGCCTATGGCTGCAAAGAGAAAGGCACTTAGCAGAGCTGTGTAATAAATTCCTTTGATGTATAGTATATTGATAACAAAAAGCTGGGTTATCATGTGCAGAAAAGCACCAACAACACCCATTGTTACGGGAGAGGTATATTTTGCAAGAAATAAAAAACACAATGCCATGCCAATAAAGGCGGTTATGCTCGAAGGTACGCTCAGAGAGAGCCTGAAAAGTATGTTACCTGACAATAGTGGCACTAGAACCATCTTTAAAATCATTACGCTTGCTGCGGGCATTACCCCACCAGCGTAAAGCATTAGCATCACACCTAAATTTGCCAGCCCAAGGCGAACAGCGGGTATAGGGAGTGGTATAAACGTCTCTAATATTCCAAGAACCACGCTTACTGCGCCAAAGAGGCCTATCATTACTATATTGCGGCTATTTGACATTACTTATCCCCTGTGGGTTCAGCCTGCGGCGCAGGGCTCATATTTATATCGTCTTCGCAACTTACCATTAACGCAATGCCGTTAGGCAGGCAAGCGGCTATTTCTCCACATTTTTCAACCCATCCGCTGTGTACACAGACTTTATCTGGGCATGATGATGAAAGCACGCGAGCTTTGCTGTTGTTAACTTCGATGAGCATTTGCTTGCCAGTAAGATCGTAAATACTGAAGGAGGAGTCACGCCAAGAGAGGGGGATTCGCTGTTCATCGTGATATAAGTAAAGCCTTTTGGGCCTGCCGTTGTCATCGCCCGAACGTGGCATTACAGTTATAAATATCACTAACGCAAGAGCTAACCCTACAGTGATAAAGTCGCCTAGTTTAAAATAAGATAAGATGTTATTTTTTTTCATAAGAGTTTAGTTAATTATCATGTTTAGCTTTGTTAAGCAATATTTAATCTCAAATGCTTAATAAATTGTTTAACAAATTGTTAAATGGGGGGCTGTGGTATTGACAAAATATTTATTTATGGTAATGTGTAATGGTGTTTTAAAAAATATAGCTTACTGGGCAAGAGCCTGTGCTTTTATAGGAAAACCTGTATATTAATTATAAAGTATGTAGGAATTGAGAAATTTAGGAGGGTGATATGGGATTTGAAACGTCTATTTCCAGACGTGCGCTACTAGTCGCTGGTGCGGCTGTTACCGCTGCATCTCTTGCGGGTTGCAGTTCTGGTGGTGACAGCAGTTATCAAGTAATTAACCCAAAAGATGAACTTGTGTTTGATAAAGATGTGAAAGTGGTTTTCAGCACTGGTGCATATAACTGCGGAAGCCGCTGCCTTCACAAGGTTCATGTGAAAAATGGCAAAGTTATAAAAATGACTTCCGACGGTGACAAAGAAAGAAGCCCACAAGCTGATGAGCAGGCGGACTACACTGGCGCAGAGGCAGGCAAGCCTATGGAAAAAAGAGCATGTGTGCGCTGTTATGGTGGCTATCAAGGTATTCTTTATCAACCAGACAGGCTGAAATATCCCCTTATGAGGATCGATCGCTCCAAGCCTCGTGGTGATATTAATAATTTTAAGCGTGTAACGTGGCCTGTGGCTATCAAGGCTATAGCAGAAGCTGTTAAAGAAACCTATGATCAGGCGGCAGCGGACGGGCTTGATTACGCTCCTGTGATGTCTCACTATTTCAAATGGATTGATATTTCACGGGCTATGGGCAAGACAAAACCTTATCTGCGCATGGCAGGTAATGAATCATACGGCGGAGTTGATCAGGGCAAATGGGATACTTGTGGCTACAGTGCCTTTATCAACAGCCGAACAGACCGTTATAACACAAAATTCATGATCACATGGGCGCTTGATTGCACCCGCACTACATATTGGAATATACATTCGCACTTTATGAACACACGTATGAAAGAAAAGGCATACGGGGAAGATATTCCTATGGTGGTGATTGCTTCAAACTACTCTGATGCGGCAGCACTTCTTTCAACAGGGGTTGAGGCGACATATACGATAGGCACTGGTCCTCTTCTTGAAAACAAAAATGTTAAAATTCCTGGTTGGATTGCTTGTCGCCCTGCTACGGACGGTGCACTTGTGACCGCAATGGCTTATGTAATATACAAAACAAGTCGCTACAACGCTTCACTCATAGATCAAAGTGCGTCTCGTAAATATTTTGGCTTCAAAAAAAATGATACTGTCACAAGCAAAGCTCCCAACAGAGTCAAAAGCGGAGTAGCAGCCTATGGCCGAAATAATTATCCATTCCTTGTCACAGCCGATGAACTGTACAGCACAGGACATGCGAATCACGCTCAAACACCTTATTACAATGGTACAGGTTCTGGCACGGTTGCACAGGGCAGCCCTATACACGGGCTTGATTTCATAGTGCCTGACGGCGAGTCATATGAGGAGTATCTTTTAAGCCTTGAATCCACATGGGGAACTAACCCAGCCCTCAATCCCGCCTCAACAGGGCATAAGTTTCGTGTGCCTGATAGCCCCGATGGAGTAAATGGCCAGCATTACAAAGAAGTGCTCAGCTATGCCGCCTCGGTAACAGGCGTACATACAAACATCATAGAAGCATTGGCTATTAAGTATTCGGAATATTCTAACCATGCCACTCATGCCGCTTATATTGAAACTGGTGGCGGAGCACAGAGGGCATGGAATGCAAGCGAATGGGTATGGTCACTTATAGCCCTTTCTGCTATGTGTGGTTATACTGATAAATCTGGTGGCGGCATGGCGGGGATGTCAATGATGCAGTTTGCCGACTCGTATGTGTTCAGGCGTGGTGGCACCGACGATGACGGCATTTTCACCCATAGAAGAGATATACAGTCACGACCAAATATTATGGTGGAACTTGCAAGCTGGCAGCACGTCGTGATAGCAGGCAAGGATCACAGAAGGAGTGCCAACCTTATCAAGGATTTTGAGTATCAGACCAAAGGCATAACGACTCTGCCAAGCAATATGCGTGTGGATCTAGTGTTTAACACCTGTTATAACAACGTGATGACAAAGCCCAATACGAATAAAAATATTCAGGCGTATCAAAAAGTCAAACATCACATATGTATTGAGCAGGTGATGACCCCGACAGCTTTGTTTGCAGATATTATCCTACCTGCGTCTACGCATCTTGAGAGAGAGTCTTATGCGATTACACAGTCCACAAACGATATTTATTACAGAGAAAAAGCGATTGAACCTATGTATGAAACATTGCCTGAAAATGATATTCAAGAGCTACTCTATGCTGCAATTACCGCCGAGATGGGCTTGACAGCGGCGGACGTTCCCTACGGCGGGGCTGTTCCACCATTTGACAGCTATGACGAAGCAACTTATAACAAATATGTGCCGACTGATTTTTATAAGTCGAAGTACCCCAATGCGGCTATGCCCACGACGCAGGAACTGAAAGAAACGGGCGTGCGCACAATAGAGGTAACAAAAGACAATCCGCTCGTGCCAATGAAAGATCTCACAAAATTCGGCGAGCTGGATACATCTACGGGCTATTTTAACTTCTACTCCCCTATGCGTGCAATGCGGCCAGCAGAAAAACGCGCAGACGATCTTATGTATTACCCTGGCGGGTGGAGAAACGCCACTGTATGCTATCAGCCTGTTATACACGGTTATGAAGCGCAGTTTGATAATAATAACCCACAAGATACATTTACAGGTTTTAAATCGCCACATAATGGTACTTTAGGCTGGGATCGTACTTACAAGATGATGTATTTAACAAACAAATCTAGAAATCGTGGACATACTGTTTTTGACGGTGTCGCTGCTTTAAAGGATCAGTTTCCACAAATGGCAAAGCTTAATCCAAAAGATGCCGCAGAAAGGGGTATTAACGAAGGAGACCTTGTCTACGTCTACAACGACCGTGGCTGTATGAAAATTCCTGCGCACCTTACCCATGAGATTATTCCAGGCGTGGTAAGCATTGAACACGGCGCATGGTATAGGGCGGATCAACACGAGAAAGTGCAGGTGTGGATGCAAGATGGAAGCGACTCACTAAACTTGGAAGCATTTCACAAAATACCTGTGCCAGTCGATTTAGGTGGCAACGATAACGTACTTACTAACGATTACTTTGGCGAAGACTCACTCTTCTGCGGTGGCTCTGTTCCTGCACAGACAGGCCCGTGCGAAGTAAGCAAAACTAAACCTGAATAGGAGGGGAATAATGGCTCAATGGGGATTTTATTTTAACCAGGATAGGTGCCTTGGCTGCAAAACCTGCGCCTCCGCCTGTAAAAATTGGAATATCGACCGCAGAGGCGATGCCGTTATCAATACAGCAATTTCAGAAGAATATTATATGAACAAGGTGCAGGTTGGGGCTTCAGAAGATGGCAGTATGTACATCAACCCAGACACAGGCGCAACAAACTATAAGCTTTACCGCAAATATTACATGAAAGAACACTGGCGCAGAGTGTCAATATATATGGACGGAGCGGTCACGGTTGATTCTACAGGCGTTATTGATTCATCAAAAATTGACAAACGCTACATAGCAGTTAGCTGTAACCATTGCGAAGCCCCCGCATGTGTGAAAGTTTGCCCAGTTGGGTGCATTTCAAAAGACGCTGAAACCGGTGTCGTGCTTGTGGCAAACAGTTCCTGTATTTCTTGCGGACGCTGCCAAGATGCCTGTCCGTGGGGCGCGCCACAGTTTTATGATCCAAAGTTTAAAGAATATGCCATAGCAGACCCTGCACGGCCTGTTATGACAAAATGCACCATGTGTCTTGATCGTACAAAAGAAAACAAACGGCCTGCATGTGTCGCAGCCTGTTGGAACAGAGCCCTCGATGCAGCGCCGATGGATGAGTTACGCTTAAAATACCCTGACGCAGTTGATAAGCTCGATGACTTTGCAGATGATTACGTAAGCGGGCTAGGGATACGCACTAAGCCAAATATACTGTTCAAAAAGAAAAGTTGACGGCTGAGTATGGAAAATATATCAGATTATTTGAAGCTTAGAGCAGATATTTACAATGTGCTTTCAGCTCCTTTTTATAAGGAACCTGACAGTACCTACGGTGAAAAGCTAAAACGGTTCATCCCAGCGCTTAAAATAATCGCTTCGCAAGACAAATATTTTAGTGATGCGGTTAATATTTTGTCCGATACTCTTGATTACGATGACACCGCAATGGCGTCAGAGTTTGCACGGTTGTTTTTGGGCGTAAATAAGGCGACGGACATAGGGCATACTGTCAGCCCATGCGAATCTGTCTACCTTTCAGCGGAACGGTTAGTAATGCAAGAACCTTGGGAGAAGGTGCTGGAGGTTTACTATAACGAAGGCGTCGGCAAGGATATTGATTTTAAAGAGCCAGAAGACCACGTTACCGCTGAAATGAGCTTTATGGCTTATCTCTCACGTAAAACAGCGGATCTCGTTGACAGTGACAAGCCAGTAGAGAGCCTGTTACGTGCCCAAAAAGACTTTCTGTATGAACATCTTGGTATCTGGACTGGGCTTTTAGCGCAAGACATCGCCAACAGCGGCGGATCAGATTTTTACAAAAGTATATCTGTCGCTGTGAATTGCTATGTTAGTTCTGACAAAGAGTTTCTCGACACAATGCTTGACACTATAGCTTAAATTTGTCTTTCCTATTCTCTTTTGCCCCTCTGCATTTTTTTCAGAGGGGCGTTATGGTCTCTCGCCGTTAATCCACCTCTTCGCAACAAAAATAATAACATATTCACGCTATAACTTGCTTTTTTTTTATATCTGATTTAGTCTAGCATAGTTGTTATTAAACTAAACGGAGGCTTTATGAAAAAATATGTATGTGTTATATGCGGGTATGTGTACGATCCGGCTAAAGGCGACCCTGATGCAGGTATAGCTCCTGGGACGGCTTTTGAAGACCTACCTGAAGACTGGGTTTGCCCAGAATGTGGCGCACCGCTAAGTTCATTTGAAGAAGTTTAATCAATAAAAATAACAAGAGGTGAAAGATGTCTGTAAAAGTAGGAATTAACGGTTTCGGAAGAATAGGTCGATGCGTGTTGCGCAATATAATTCAACGCAAACTGCCTGTTGATGTAGTAGCTATTAATGATCTTACAGATCCAGCAACATTAGCGCATCTGCTCAAATATGATTCAATACATGGCATAATGGATGTGTCCGTTGCAAGCGAAGGCGATGCTATAATTGTTGACGGGAAAAAAATCAAGATTATAAGTGAAAGAGACCCAAAAAATCTCCCATGGAAAGCACTTGGAGTAGAGGTGGTTCTTGAATCCACGGGTATCTTCACTAAGCGTGATAAAGCTGCAATGCACCTAGAAGCAGGTGCAAAAAAAGTAATTATATCTGCTCCTGCATCTGATGCGGATTTAATGATTGTTCTTGGCGTAAATGATGAAAAATATGATAGAAACACACAGCATATTATTTCAAATGCAAGCTGCACAACAAACTGCCTTGCCCCTGTGGTTAAGGTACTCCATGAAGCCTTTGGCGTTGAGCATGGAGTTATGACAACAATACACTCCTACACAAATGACCAGCGCATACTTGACCTACCTCACAGCGATCTGCGCCGTGCACGTGCTGCTGCAATGTCAATGATCCCGACATCTACGGGCGCTGCAAAAGCAGTTGGTATTGTACTGCCAGAACTCAAAGGTAAGCTTGATGGCATTGCGATCCGTGTCCCAACACCAAATGTGAGTGTAGTGGACTTCGTGTGCAAAGTTAAGCGTGATGTGACTATTGATGAAGTAAATGCAGCTATTAAAAAAGCTGCTAACGGCCCAATGAAAGGTATCTTAGAATACTGCACAGAGGAACTTGTTTCTGTTGACTTTAACGATAACCCTCACTCATCAATATTTGACTCTAAGCTGACTTCTGTTATGCAGGGAAGCACGGTCAAAGTGTTTGCATGGTATGACAACGAGTGGGGCTACTCGTCACGCACTGCTGAGCTACTTACAAAAGTTTTATAATTCATTTTATGCCCTTGTTAAAAGCAAGGGCTTTTTCATTAACAAAGATTTACTTCTTGATGGCTTAAATAAAATTTTAAGCGTCTTGAAGCAGAATAAATTCATGAGGGTTTAGTATGCTCAAAACACTAAAAGATATAGACTTTAAAGGTAAAAAAGTATTCGTTCGTGTTGATTTCAACGTACCAATGAAAGACCTCGCCATAACAGACGACACCCGAATAAAAGAAGCACTCAAGACTATTAACTATATAAAAGAGCAGGGTGGACTTATCTCCCTTGCCACCCATCTTGGGCGACCTAAAGGTGAAAAAAATCTAAAGTATTCCCTTAAACCTGTAGCGGAATATATTAATAATAAAGGATATTTTAACGTACAGCATCTTGGCGATTGTATCGGCGAAGGTGTGGCTTCTGCACATGCGGCCCAAAGCGCAGATACTGTCTTATTGCTTGAAAATCTTCGTTTCTACAAAGAAGAAGAAGCAAACGATTCAACCTTTGCAAAAGAGCTTTCATCTGGCTATGATGTAT